>JAXQQM020081783.1:0-182323 GCA_034641835.2 Pinus albicaulis
TGATCTATTGATGCATATGTGTAGTCAATTTAGCGTCCTAAATTGCTAACATAAATTATCAACCAGGGCTAGTAAACTGATGAAGTGTGGTGCACTGTATGTGCTTAAGTGACCTCTTCCTTACTTCGTTGTATGTGTTTTTCGTATTGTTTTTATGTAATCTACCTCCAGAGTGCTCTAACTGAATTAACATGCAACTAGTCTATGGAATTCTATAGTCTGTTTGTCCATCATGATTGGTATTTTGGAAGAGTTTCTTCTTTTGGAAGAGTTTTTAGAACAATCCTGACTGTATAATTGAGTGCAAATGCAAGCATAAAGACTAAAAGCAATGAAAAACTAAGATATCATATCCTTATCCTACTCATCATTATGATGTTTTGGGCAAGCGTTTAAGAGCAAGAACATAGATGATACTTAGTGCAAACACACAACTAAATCATTCATTATCACGGTCATGTCTTGAACTTCTTAAGAATTTCTTGGAAGAGTTTCTTCTTGTGGAAGAGTGATTAGAACAAGTGTAAATGTGATAGTGAACAACAAAAATTACAACTAAATCCTACAGTACTATAGCCATTTTCATTCATCATTATAATCTTTTGGAAGAATTTCTTCTTGTGGAAGAGTTAGAATGAATATAACTACAGTAGCTAATTAAAAACAACTATGAATTCAACACCTAATCCTACAATACTATAGTCATTTCCCATTCATCATTATAGTCTTTTGGAAGAACTTCTTCTTGTGGAAGAGTTAGAATGAGTACAACTACAGTAGCTAATAAAAGCAACAACGAATTCAACTTCTAATCCTACAATACTATAGCCATTTCCCATTCATCATTATAATTTATTGGAAGAGCTTCTTCTTGTGGAAGAGTTAGAATGAGTATAACTACAGTAGCTAATTAAAACAACTACGAATTCAACTTCTAAAATGTAAAATAAACTAAGATACTCAACATGATACAACCAAATCTCTTTCATCTAATTATGATATTTTGGAAGAGCATTTTAAGAAAAAGAATGATTGTAAGATGATGAGGATATTTTAATCTAATTGCAAAACATGAATTAAAATCTACTTATCTAGAAAGCATGTAGAAGCTTCCTTGGATAGCAGGGGCCCTCTGCTACCAATTTGGTGAAGTCCTTCAGCTCCTTAAAGTTGTAATCAAAACATCATCAAAGAACTGAATTTCTTTATTCAAAAACTCATAAATCTACATCCCATTCCATCTTGAACTTTGTTACAAAAGACTCTCTCTAATCCTTTCTCCTATTATCCTACTTTTTTATTACTTCCTCCTTACCCCTGATAGGAGAAATCTTCTCCTATTTATACAAAATATGAGGAGACATCTCATTAATGGGAGTCCATGAATCTCTCCCTCGATCTCTAGAGTTACAATCAAAATAGGAAATGATAAGACACATGTCTTTCTAGAATTTCAACACAACTTAAGAAAGGAGACACATATCCTCTTAGAGTTTCAATACAACAAGGACGTGAGACACATGTTCTCATGATCCCATGATCTTCTCCAACCAAATTCGAATTTGGCCTTAGAGTGCCACATAAGGGTCTTCTAGAAGTCTCATTTTTGACCTACACATGTCACAAAACTCACAACACATATATAGATATATGAAACTATGTTAATTTTCTAGTTTCTAATCATAAATTCACTTAAAATACATAAAATAAATAACTTTGGAAAACAAGGATCCTAACCCATATATTTATGAAAATGGTTACTTGATGTAGGGTTTTAGGTCAAATGGCTATGAAATAAGAGCTTAAATGGTTATGACATAATGGAAATATGTATGACTATGGAGAACACTTTTGAGACTCAACATACCCTCCAACTGAAGTTGTTGCATGTCCTCATGAAACTATTGCAATGATTCATTTTCTCATGAGTTGATCCTTGACTCATATAGATTCGTTCCAAACTTTGCTTCTTGATATTTTCTTTTTGGGAAAGTATGATACATTTGATTGCAACATTTTTTGAATGGTTGGTTCTTGTGTGACAACCAATTTTTTTTTTTTTTTTTGAGCAATGGTTCTTGTGTAACAATGCTTTATTTTCTTTGTTGCATCAAAGTTCATGAAAACATTTTAGAATCAATTACTTCATCAATGAATTGATCATTTGCAAGGCATATAATCTTATGGATCATGTTGCAACAATAGTTAGTTGGGAAGTATATGTGGATGGAAATGAAATGAAAATGTGTGATAGTGTATGACATGTGGATATGAAATGATGTCCCTTCCCCCCCCAACTAAAGATATGATAATGTGGAAAAGGGAGTGATAAATTTTTCCAAAGTTACAATTTTAGCATTCTAATGAATTACATGACTAAAAATTAGAAAACAACATACCTTCACTTACCTTAAATGTGGATGAGTTGTGTATGTATGGTGGCTGCAAAATTCTGATCATATTCTTCTTCAAGTGGCTGAGCAAGAGGAGTCATGGATAAAGAGATGAGATGAGTTTTTATTGCTTCTACTAAAACTTGCTGAATCTGCTCCAAAATGCTGAAAAATGATAGTCTTCATGTCTTCAAAACTCATTGGCACAATTCCTACTATGTGAAAAGATGTTCTGATGTCGAACATAGTAGGAAATTGTTGACTTAGTGGCCATTAATGTATGCCACTAGTCAACACGAGAACTCTCACCATTGATGACAATGAGAGCCAAGATGCCCAAACACATCTTACTAGGTACGAATGATTTTGTTGATGTCGAGTCACCTAGAAGATCTGACGAACAAGAGACATTAATGTATTCCCATTGTTTGTCAGCATGAGAACTTGCCATTAAGGCATGCAAGCCTCAAGGTGTTTTTACAAGGAACTTGGACTCAAAGGACTATGGACTCAATAATTTGCATTGAAGCAGGGCTTATTTGCAGAATGAAAATGACAAGAAATGGAAGATGGAAATGGAAGATGAAAATGGAAATGGGCAATAAGCATGTGAATGAGCCTTTTGCTTTTATTTGTGGGTTATGAATGGAAAAAAGGAAATGAAAAGTGGATGTGAATGTAAATAGAAAGTATGAAGTGAAATGAGGTGAATGGTTTATTATGAGGTATGGATGTGATGGAGACAATAGTATCTGAAAGTTTTTCAAGTGTTTGGATCTGATTTTGCATCAGCAGATTTTCTCTTTGTTGCTGATCATCCTCTTATGAAACAAATTGGTCTCTTAGAGAGACACCATTCTCTTGTATTCATTTGTCCTTCCTCCTGGAACCTGTAAAAAAACTAATACTTCTTCTGCAATGGAATGTAATATTATCAAAGGAGAGAGGTGATCAATCTCTCTAGTTATGATATTTACATACAAAACTAAGAATTTGTATTAATGAAACAAGTTCTCAAAGGAAAAATCAAAAGAATTTATACATGTTTTGGAATTAGTGCCTCAAGTTGAATGTAGCTTCTTTTCAGAAATTTATTTCATTATTTATCATTTCAAACTCTAATGATGGATTTCTCATTGTGTAGATCTTGTTGAGACCTTTCCAATGATACTTAAATCATCAAAATCTGATTTTGTATGAAAAAGTTAGGCTGATTTGAACAATGAGGTTTTTCAGCTGCTAAAAATCTTGAATAAAAAGTTAGTCATTCATCTTTCATCATCAGTCAAAATTAATCAATACCTTCAGAAAAGTGAGCAAATAACTTATTCATTTCATTGATTCAAATTTTTTTTTTGAATTTTTTTTTTTGAATTTTTTTTATTTTTATTTTTATTTTTATTTTTATTTTATAAATGAAATAAAGCATGGATGAAATAATTGTCCTTATGAATATTTTTGAAACAAAGTCATGCCAATACCTCTTTCATGCAAAATAAAAATAAAAAGCTTGAAATTTCTAAAGTCAAATTCCTAACTATGAAGGAGATGAAGACAGAGTCCTTTTCAATTTATACAACTTGCATTTGATGCACATGTGATAATGTGCTTGCCTCAAATGATCCATTTTTCATTCATCATGTGCCACCACACATGAATTCTGCCACATTTTCCTTCAAGTAAGGAAATCAGTTCCTTGATTATCTCTCAAAACCGTGACTATTCTCATAATAAAAAAAAACATTTTTTCTCTCACGCACACTGCAAATTAGTGCTCCGAAGAACCCTGAATTTCTCCCAAATGGCTGCGAATTTCAGAAATTTGTTATAAGATTACCTAATTCACCCCATTCCCGAAAAAACCCATGTTTTTTTTTTCTAATTCGTCCTAGTTTGCTCAGAAAATTCATTTTAAAATCAGGTGTTTTTTACAATGACGCATTTCGTTTTCTGGCAATTACTTGTGGTTTGATTTGTTTTTATTTTGCAGGTTTTGAAGTGTAATGGCTTGTATCTCACAGAGAAGTTCAGATTGATCTTCCTCATTCCAATTACTTGGAATGGAATCTACAATCTTCTCTTCATCAACAGTCTCA
Organism: Pinus albicaulis; assembly: GCA_034641835.2. Lineage (NCBI taxonomy): Eukaryota > Viridiplantae > Streptophyta > Pinopsida > Pinales > Pinaceae > Pinus > Pinus albicaulis. The sequence continues at coordinate 4,490 of JAXQQM020081783.1, forward strand.
AATCTTCTCTTCATCAGCAATTTCTTCATATGATACACTTCCATTGTATGTCCCTACAATTGAATTTGTAATCTTCTCTTTATCAGCAAATTGCACTCTTCTTCTCATCAACAATTTGTAATCTTTTCCTCATCATCAGTTTCTTCATGTGATATACATTCATTGTGTGCAATTTTTTTTTATTTTTTTTAAAAATGATTTCTAATAACTGTTGTTTGAGGAAAAATGAATATGAAAAAGAGAAGGTTCCTTTTTTTCTTTTCTTTTTTTAAATTGCAGTGCATGGGTCTTTGTGTGGATTGAAAGTCTGCATATATGCATAAATATTAAAAAAAAAAAAAAAAATTATAAATTATGTATGTTATATTTTCAAAAATTTAAAAATACACATATATATTTCATTAAACAAAACAATGTATTGGAATTTTTTTATTTTTTATTTTTAATTGAATCAATTGAAATGATGAAGTTTATTTTGTCTCCTTTTTTTTTTTTTTTCACATAACAATTCTTTTTCTGATCCTCCAGATCACACAAAGTGCAGGAGACGAGCATATTCAAGAATTATTAATTTTTTTTTACATAACAATTCCTTTTTTGATCCTCCAGATCACACAAAGTGCAGGAGGAGAGCATACTTAAGAATTATTAATTTTTTTAGATGTAAGAAATAAGGTCTCCTAATTACACTTCCCCGGCAACGGCGCCAAAATGTGTAGTCAATTTAGCGTCCTAAATTGCTAACATAAATTATCAACCAGGGCTAGTAAACTGATGAAGTGTGGTGCACTATATGTGCTTAAGTGACCTATTCCTTACTTCGTTGTATGTGTTTTTCGTATTGTTTTTATGTAATCTACCTCCGGAGTGCTCTAACTGAATTAACATGCAACTAGTCTCTGGAATTCTACAGTCTTTTTGTCCATCATGATTGGTATTTTGGAAGAGTTCCTTCTTTTGGAAGAGTTTTTAGAACAATCCTGACTGTATAATTGAGTGCAAATGCAAGCATAAAGACTGAAAGCAATGAAAAACTAAGATATCATATCCTTATCCTACTCGTCATTATGATGTTTTGGGCAAGCGTTTAAGAGCAAGAACAGAGATGATACTTAGTGCAAACACACAACTAAATCATTCATTATCACGGTCATGTCTTGAAATTCTTAAGAATTTCTTGGAAGAGTTTCTTCTTGTGGAAGAGTGATTAGAACAAGTGTAACTGTGATAGTGAACAACAAAAATTACAACTAAATCCTACAGTACTATAACCATTTTCATTCATCATTATAATCTTTTGGAAGAATTTCTTCTTGTGGAAGAGTTAGAATGAATATAACTACAGTAGCTAATTAAAAACAACTATGAATTCAACTCCTAATCCTACAATACTATAGTCATTTCCCATTCATCATTATAGTCTTTTGGAAGAACTTCTTCTTGTGGAAGAGTTAGAATGAGTAAAACTACAGTAGCTAATAAAAGCAACAACGAATTCAACTTCTAATCCTACAATACTATAGCCATTTCCCATTCATCATTATAATTTATTGGAAGAGCTTCTTCTTGTGGAAGAGTTAGAATGAGTATAACTATAGTAGCTAATTAAAACAACTACGAATTCAACTTCTAAAATGTAAAATAAACTAAGATACTCAACATGATACAACCAAATCTCTTTCATATAATTATGATATTTTGGAAGAGAATTTTAAGAAAAAGAATGATTGTAAAATGATGAGGATATTTTAATCTAATTGCAAAACATGAATTAAAAGCTACTTATCTAGAAAGCATGTAGAAGCTTCCTTGGATAGCAGGGGCCCTCTGCTACCAATTTGGTGAAGTCCTTCAGCTCCTTAAAGTTGTAATCAAAACATCATCAAAGAACTGAATTTCTTTATTAAAAAACTCATAAATCTACATCCCATTCCATCTTGAACTTTGTTACAAAAGACTCTCTCTAATCCTTTCTCCTATTCTCCTACTTTTTTATTACTTCCTCATTTCCCATGATAGGAGAAAGCTTCTCCTACTTATACAAAATATGAGGAGTCATCTCATTAATGAGAGTCCATGAATCTCTCCCTCCAACTCTAGAGTTACAATCAAAATAGGAAATGATAAGACACATGTCTTTCTAGAATTTCAACACAACTTAAGAAAGGAGACACATATCCTCTTAGAGTTTCAATACAACAAGGAAGTGAGACACATGTTCTCATGATCCCATGATATTCTCCAACCAAATTCGAATTTGGCCTTAGAGTGCCACATAAGGGTCTTCTAGAAGTCTCCTTTTGACCTACACATGTCACAAAACTCACAACACATATATAGATATATGAAACTATGTTAATTTTCTATTTTCTAATCATAAATTCACTTAAAATACATAAAATAAATAACTTTGGAAAACAAGGATCCTAACCCATATATTTATGAAAATGGTTACTTGATGTAGGGTTTTAGGTCAAATGGCTATGAAATAAGAGCTTAAATGGTTATGACATAATGGAAATATGTATGAATATGGAGAACACTTTTGAGACTCAACAGCATACATGGATGTGATACTGTAGGATAGAATGAATGCATAGACCTGGTTATGATTAGTCACCTCACTTCAGTTAGCATGTTCTCTAATGGTTTATGATATTTGCTTAATTTATTCTCCCGATATATTTTTAAGGGTTTCTGTGTTAAGCTTCTCAGTGCATGTCTATTAGAACAGTATGACCCACTTTAATTAAATTTTCTCTCTCAGGGTGTGGAAACCTTCGTTCTAGCACCCTCCCATACTACTTCGGTGACACCTATGACCTGACACGTGCAGTACATATGGAAAGGGCAAATAGTGAAGGCATTTGTTGGAAAACCTTTAAACCGAACTCAGGTTAAGTCCCCTCAAGCCAACAAATGGTTCTCGTTGCTAGGATCGAGAGAATTTTGAAAGAGAGATCGGGTAATGGCATGGGGTCATTGGAAACTACCGAATCCCCAACTTGAGGATTGGTTTCAAAAACGATTCGGAGTTTTCCTAAAAGAGAACAAAAAGTAAGATGCTATCTGTCAAAGAGTGGAAGAACAAGAACATCTTTATAGAAGAGCACAGAATCTTCTTTGCATCCTTCGCACAAAAATTACATTAGTGGCTTGCATGATAGGCAAAGTTCTAGACCTGATGGAAATACGATGAAGTCACGCAATGGACCACTAAATTGATCCAACAACTAGAAAAGGATCGATAATATGATCACCACCATTGTAGACCATTGGGTTGATAGTATTTTGGGAGGGCTTTGTAACATAATTTGTTGTTGATCGGTTTGTATCATATTCGAGCTTGCGCAAATATTATTCAAAGAATTTAGAGGCAATTTCTTGCAAACTCTACCATTGTTGATAAAGATGTTATTGTGCAAAAAGGGTGTCCTTTGGGGCCACACTAGAAAAAATGACCTACGACTATGAGTGGAACCACAACAAAAGCGTGTAAATAATACTAGGTTAATCAAGAAATAGATACGATCAATATATATCCCTTTAAAGGGAATGGCCTGTCGTCACAAGGTAAAGAGTGCAAGCGTTGGAACTAGTCCTACGACTATGCCATCATTGAACCCATGCAAGGTAGGAATTATCGCCGCTTTAAGGGTGTGGGGGGATGAGGATATTCGACCGATTTCTCGTTTATAGCGGAGTCTATATGGAATGCGCGTAACATTAATAATGATGTTATCAAAAGAGTGTAGTTGTCCATAGCCTTTGAAGGAAGGGCCTTGGATTGGTTTACGGGATATGTTGGTTAGCACATGAACCCATCCATACAAGACATTAAGAATGCCTTTGATGTAGCGAGCTTCTAGCCGAAGTCCTACTCTCAATGTGTGGTCAAATTGAAATATTTTTAGCAAGGACCCACGAGTCCATTTAGGAATTTGACCAATGACTCAAGAAGGTCATCAATGATGAAATTTATCTATGAGGACAAACAACATATGGAATGGTTTATTGCCAAGTTTTTACCACATCTACATGGACTCATGGGACAAAATATCGACTCGAGGAAGAAGCTCTTGATATTTCCATGAAGTTAGAAGTTGTGCCAAGAAATGATATTCAATTTGCGACACTACAAATCCAGAGCCAACTAGAGGAAGTCACTAGAAATTCAAAACTTGCAAATTTATCTGGGGTAAGGAAGATAGCCTAGATCTCTGGTGCATATATTGAAGGGTGTTAGGTCACACTAATGATCGGTGCCCTTCATTTTCATATTATATGCGGTGCAGGGGGGCAAGTACCCTATGCCCTAGAGAAATGGCTAGACCCAAGACACTCGGGGTGTGGACGTGCATGATTTTTGGGTATCGAGAAGGCATGATACAGATCACCGCCTATGGTTAGGTGCCTATGTTCTTGGAATGAAACAATACCGGTGTAAATTCTTCTCGTCTGCGTGCATCGCGACAAATAAAACTAGTGAAAATTCAACTCTGATGGTAGATAGGGGAACCTATACAAAGTGCATCGACATGCATCATGTCAGAAAATGTCGTTGAGCAGTTGGGTTCTCTTGAACTAAAACCCTGCCATAACATTTTCAAGCCTACGACGGCCGTGCTCTGACCCCCGTCGGCTTCATAATAAAATTTCCCGTGTTTATTTAGCGTAAAAGACAGTCCATATAGACATTGAATTATTGGACACTCACCTAGATTACAACATACTCCTCGGCCAGAAAGCTATATGTACACCATGTCGACCATAGCTTCCTTCTTCTTCATCATATGTTCCCTCAAGAGGATCACATCATTATTGTCAGACCAATATGACACATAGCGAGAAGCGTCCCCTAACCAACACGAATGTAATTCTACTCTATGTGGATATAGCTGCAGATGGTATTTCATGTTACCAAGAAAATGGCCCTCAGCCAATCCAAAATTTTTCCATCCCAAGGTCATCTCAGTGGGAGATCGTTCCATTATCCTAGAGGGCATCGCTCGATGCCACAAGAGCACTTTTCGTGTGTGCATGATGTCCACATCAAGCATGGATTTTATTCATGACACAGACTCAACTAGTAACGACACTAAGGTATCGACCACGTACAACCTCCCTAGAATACACCACCTCCCAAACCCCTTTCCTATACTCCCCCACCTAGCTTCGTCTCCCGAGCAAGTTTTGGCAACGATGGTGTTACCCAACATATAACTGGTGTTCCTAGTTTGATACCTCATCCCCTCCTGCAGACATGAGCCACCAACGTCTACTACCATAGGGTTAAATATCTCTCAGCGAGAAGCCGCAACCAACCTAAGAAACAAGTGGAGATCCATCCTGCAAAGGAAATTCCCTATTACAAAACATATGTTATCATGGCCAGAAAACCACAAACAGAGAAAGAACATGGTATCCCCACCATTCAAAGGGATTCACTAGTCTACATCCCATATACGATGTTATAGGCCACCCCTACCGACATATGTCCAGAGTTGGACGATGTTAAAACCACCGCTGGCTCTCGAGCGTACATCTCGACATCCACGTTCCCATAAAAAGGAACCTACCACCAAAGGTAAAAGGCAAACCACTATGTAATAATCATACATGCTCTCTCTAGGTAAATTACTGGCACTATACTAACCATTTCCCGTAGATATCACAATATAAGGACACTTTATATGCGTTGAACGATCCTATCGAAGGATCCCTCCACCCAATCTATCGGATATGAACTTCGTGTCATCCCATATATGCAGGAGAAATGACACGCACCAAAAGAATTCCATTTGCTCTCTCCTCCACCTAAGCCACCATACACCAACCAGGAATAAGGGAACCTCTTTGGCTCATCCTCTGAGTTATCAGAACATCGATTATCACAAACTTCTTGGTCTGGGTCTTTGACCCAAGGTCACCTAGGCAACATTAATCAGCATTCGGGAGATTCTAGATGGGGGTAGTAATCGACAGTGCCCCCCATGACCCTCAGCCTAGGGGCAACCACAACTAAAATCAAAACTAGGAAACCAAGTAACATCTCCCAAAACAAGCAGAGGCGATGCCACGACATTTCGCACTCCCGAAAAAATAATTTTCCAGCACGAAGCTATGCATCCTCCTATATTCTTTTTTAAAGCTCATGCCTTTCAATAATTTTTTGATGAAAAGAAGATGCTTTCACTTGAGGTAGCTGCTTTTTGCAGGAAGAACCCGCAAACTACTTAGAACACCATCCACTAAAGGTCTGGAGTAGGTATCATTCTACCCCAAGCATGATAGAGTCCTAAAAAATTTACATATCTTGACATAATTTCTCCATCGTAAATAAACTATAGGGTCCCTCATCACCCGACTATATTTATCATCACCTCACCCCTCGCACATGATAAACGTCCGCGTAGACCCTCCCCCTCCATGGCGCTTGTCACCCAAAGTAGACTGTATATCACAGGTCAAGTAACGCCATGGCCATAGCATTCCAATCTGGGAAGCAACTCATGCTCATCCATTCATCATAAGAGTCGAGTTTAATCATTCAAACTCTAGCTCCCCTTCCTTGATGACCCAGGTTGCACAAGAAAAGATCTGAAATCTCACCTCCATGCATCGCATTTGGCCCACCATGCCTTCATCAACATAATCCCATATACGACACTTCTCCATTTACTTCATCAACCCCATGCATGAGACTAACCAATAGGACCCCCACCCTCACAGAAGACACCATCCTCACACCTTTAGTGAGTCAACCCTTTTCATGTTTTAGGGTACATGTCTCAGTGTTTTGTACAAACCAAATCTCATTATTTTATTCTTTTTGTAACCGTACGAAAGACACACAAACGATGTACTTCACCACTTCAACTACATATTTCATCTTTTCCCTCAGTGAGGTCCTCATTCCCCTAGTCGGAGTATTTCACCCCCATGCATGCACCATCATGACATTCATAGTCGATTCACACTCGCCGTGGGAAGTCCCACTCAAATCCTGGGATTTTCCTTGAAATAACTATGATCGCCACCAAGCTACTAAAGTATACTTCCCGACCTCAGCCACCGAATCCCCGTCATCCATTTTCAGTCACCTCTCACCAACATTCCTATGTTAAACCTATCACATGTAGGTCCATGAACCTCGAGTCACAACCCATGGTCCGATCTGAGCTTCTTTATCGACCTCGACACCTCCTTTCCAAAAAGGAAGCAGCACATTGATCACCCCTCCCCCATGAAAAAGGGGTATCCTCACGTGGGTACTATGGGAGACATACTTTCCACGGCATATCATTGATCCCTCCCTGAATTTGACTATAGACAAAAGCTTTCATGTCAAAGATGGTATCATACTTTACAACAATTTTTCTTTCATTAAGATCTCGTCAAAGCAGTCCAGTGCCTCCATAGGCATCTCTATCAACAATGCTTACACGAGAAGGTCCCAACCAGAGACATATGACTACATTGTGCAGCTAGATTCCATACCAAGTTTACGACATATGCGTACTCACATTCCACCTATCATCAAAGAAAAAATAAATGCCCCCGAGGTGCATCATTGTCAACACACCTGTCAGACATCACTACCATGGTAGTGATGCAGACAAAAACATGTGTATATCAATTTTTTTAACTAGTCATAGCATCACAGAAAGCATGGGACATACCCGCCTCGTAGAAATTTTGTATATATGTTGCAATATTTTTTTTCTTTGTAGGGGTCCCTTAGACCATGGTCATCTCGTAAACGATGCAAGGTGTTGTCAATTCCAAGGTTCACATAGGTCTCTCTCTCTCTCTGCGCACGATATAGAAAAGTAAACTATAATGTATTTTAGATATACAATCCTTCCTAGACCCTCATAGTTACGGGGCAAACCATTAACAAGTGGAAAATTGTATAGTAGAATATGACATTAATTAATGTCAAGCCTCAAGGATTTATAAGCAGTAAACACATTATGGAATGAAGAAGTATTTAAAATATCCAAGGTTTTGAGAAAAATCAAAATTTGAACTAGTCTTAAATGCTAAATTGTATGCTTAATCATTTTAGAAGAGCGCTTTTCTATGCTCCTTTTTTCCCGATAAGCACGCATTCTCTGAAATTGAAAATGTCACTTTCGGACCTACATAAAGCAAATGACAGCTACTCCTTATATGAAGCCGCCTAAGGAAAGCCACCACCACCTCCTTAGACACTATGTGAGCACACAAAGGAATATTTGGAACACACAATGGAATCATACCCTCCTTTGGGTCACCATCCATCATGTACCAAGGGAGGGAAGGAGGATTTGAAATCCACTATGTAAAGCCACCAAGAGATGAAGAAATGGTGATCACATTTTATGTCAGGGCCAGAATTCCAACCAATACCATAGATATGTAGACTCGGAGTCGGAGATAGAGGGACTCAATTATTGGCCACCAAAACAATCCTAGTCCATTACAACGAAGAGAGAGGGAGACCGCATCGTAGGTAGAGCTTCAAAACCAACATCCTTGCATCGAGACCTAGAGCCATTGCTCAGGGGTCCCTTGGCGTGGGTAAAATTTCTTCTCCATTTCAAACATTTAATAAGAAGAGGCCTTTGAGCCATTGTTTGCATTATTACCATTTTAACTCTCTTCAATAGCTTCTGTCTATTTTTTGTTTTAGTTTTTAGTTTTCTTTGAGCATACATTCGATATATTTTTTTCCTCTAGATTATATGCTTTTTGATCTCCACCACATTCTCCCCATGACAATAGTTTATAAGGGTAGACCACACCTCTTAAACTGGTGTGATTTCATACACCCATGCGTCAAATCCACCAAGACATATAGTTTTATTTTTTATTTTCTATGTGTTTAATTCTATTTGAACAACAAATAGTTTATAACATTTTTCAGACACACCTTTTGAGTTGAAAGGATGAAATTTGTTTGTGGAGATAAGCTTGGGTATGCCTTTAATCAATTAAACATTTCCTAACTAGTTACATAAGTTACATTTTTCTCTAAACAAATTATTATAGATCTATTTTTTCTCCCACCAAAACATATATTATCAACAAATCATAGGAACCTAGAGCGATTCTATTGATATTTATTTATGTTTTAAATCCATTCAAATCTACATAACATTTTTTTGACTCTAGTTTGTTACTTTAATCAATTAAACATTTCTTCCTTAGTTACATAAGTAATATTTTTCTCTAAACAAATTATTATAGATCTATTTTTTCTCCCACTACATACAATATTATCAAAAAAAATCATAGGAACCTAGAGGGATTCTATTCATATTATAATTATGTTTTTAAATCCATTCAAATTTACATAACATTTTTTTGACTTAGTTTGTTTACCTTTTTATGCATGTAGCTAGTTGAACCAACCATGAAATTTTCAAATTTTTCAACATTTAACTAGCATTTTTCCACAACTTGTGGGATATCATAGCTAATAATATCTCATGGATATACTAAAATAGATACATGTTGTTCTAGCATAATACCTTAAACCTAGATCATGGTTAACTTAAGTTGTACTTGTCTATCTTAAAGAGAAACATTAATCTTCAATCTATTTATGTCTATGTCATATACTATGGTTTCCTCTTGCACATATTCCAAAGCTTGAACTAATTTGGTGTTCTATGGGAAGTTCCTCCACAATCCCAACATTTTAGAGATTCTCTTTGTCTTCCACCATTCATCTTTTTTTATCATATCAATTTGTTTGAAACCAGTTTCATAGTGTATAGGTTATAGTTGGTTATTTTGGTTTAACCTATTAAACCCATGGTACTTTCAAAAATAAAAATATAATAGTGTATTTGGACTTCTCATTACTATTAGAGATTGATTTTTTCTCTATTAAAATAAGATTTTGAACCCTCTCATATCTTCAATTTTATTACAACTTTGTGCATTTTTTTTTATAGAGAGAGATAGTCTAAAGCAATCCTTGCACTCTTCACTTTTTTTTCCTCTTAATGTATGGAACATATCTTAAGATGTTTGAAAAAGTTTCCATAAAATTGTACATACTCTAGTTGTACCAACCTAGAATAGTGAAATTCTTTAGCTAGGTTATTACAACATCTTCTTCCTTTACTCATCAAATATAAGTGGTTTAATATTTTTGAACTCTTTACTAAACTTTGTGTTTTCTTTTTTCTTTCATGATTTACTATAATTTCCATCAAATGTAAGTGATTTGATATTTTTTTATCTCTAAGTAATTCAATATTTTTTAAGTCTCACTAAATTTATGTTTATTTTTCTTTCTTGATTTACTATATTTTGGAGATGTTTTATCTAGTTCTTCGTTACTTTCATATTTTTTCATATTCATTTTCACACTTATCAATTAAATTTTGAGTTGTTCTCCACTCATAAGTGAATCTTTTATGGTCCCTTATACCTATGTATATATAGGTTTATTAGGTTTATGTTGACTTTTGAGTTCACTCTCTTAATGATATTCTTCTCTAACTTTACTTCAACAATTGTTCATCGTCAATCCCCTAATATGCTTTAGCTCAACTCCTATATCATGTCCTTCACTAATTTCCCTAAGTTGAGCTGTATGAGGTAAAGACTCATTTAAATAAACCCAAATATAATCTCGCAAATTTCCTCCCTTCAATCTATGGGGGATTGATCCATTTTACAAAAATATGATATAGCTATTAAATCCAACCTAGTCATAGTGATATGTTCTATCATATGGTGGGTTGTTGTGAACATGAATCCAAAAAAAGTGTAACTCAGAGTCATATAGAGGCATATATAAAAGAAACTTTAAATTTTTTTATTAGTAATTGAGGGAATTAAATGTGATACATACACATAATTATATTAAAAAACACAAAGTTAGAGAACAAAATTACAATACATATGAAACAAATACAAAGGATAGTAGCTCAAATGAACACATATTTCTACTAAAAAAGAGTGATATATATAGAATGTAAGTTGAAATGTGAGAAGGGAATCATGTCTCACACTCATGAAAATAGTTCCCACTAAGTCACTAAAAAATGAAACCGAGATTTATAAAAAAAATGTATATACAAGTAAGACTTCCCTCTTTATCACTAAGGGTTATGCTGGAAATGTTGGGAAATGACATCACTTCTCTTATTGGTAAGGACCCTTGGGTTAGGGATCTCAACACCATACTCTTTGATTTAATGACTTTGATGAGGGGGATCTCAACACCATACATCTTTTCCATTGACTTGATGCAATAAGTGAACAATCATCAAATTTTTTCCTTGGCCTAGGTTTGAGAACATGTAGTGAGTGTGGGACCTCAAATTTGATACAATACCCTGAACAATCATCGAACGCTTTTCGTTGGCCTAGTTTTTAGAACAAGTAGTGTGGGACCTCAAACTTAGACAAATAAGTGGGATTTAGGATTACATGGCCTATAGGATGATATTTGAGGAAAATACACTAGATCATTATCTTCAACACATATTTTCATCACATATTAGCTAGATAAACTCATATAGAATCAATACTATATGGTACTATACTAAAAAGTGGGGTATACTTGAATGGTACAATCCCACATGGTTTATTCTTCTTCTTGGTGAAGAAATCTCTAGAAATTAAAATTTCCAACAAAGGCAAAACTTTTAATGTTGCATATTTTAAGAAATTATGCTTTCGAGGATAAAAAATATGTCAATTTTTCCTAAAATATCCAAATACATCTCTTCTTATTTTCTCCCTTCTATAGTCGTATTTAGGGTCTCAAATTCAAAGCTCACCAACCAAAATTACATTTCACCCTTGTTTTCACACTTGTATGAACTCACATATTGGGAAACATCACAAATTTCTCACATTCTCAATTACCTATGGCATATGGCTCAAGAGGAAATCAAGCTTATACTTGACAATAAGCCTCCCCTAGCCATTGAATTTGCTTCTCACTAGTTGAATATTTTTTTCCCTTTTTTGTTCCCACACAAAATTTTCCATTTTCCATGCACCATACTACTACATCTATTTCCTATGCATACCCATTAATGAAGTTATTTCCTTATACATCACAAAATCCTCATCCTCATGATGATGTCCTTTAACATCCTTTAATCCAACATGGTATGTGAGATCTAAAGGAAAGAGAATACAACTAAATCTAGGGATTTAATTAGTAAAGTAGATTCATTGGATGTTTGTTACATAATTGTATAAAAACCATATAATTACAAGAATAACCATATATTTCAATATTGTTAACCTTCTCTAGTTGTATAGCTTAGATATTTCATTCCTTTGTTATTTTTGAGAAACAATATTCTATAACCAATCAATGAATATTTTCTAGAATAATATTAAAAACAACAACTATCCATTACAAATTAAACGATGTCTAGAATGTTGAATCAAGAGTCCAATTTCTTTATTCCCGTAGAGAAATTCATCCAACAACTCAATTTGGAAACAAAAACCATACAAGGTACCACAATGAACCATAGAAAATTTCAATTTCATATTTTCTTTAATGTAGATGAGACATGTTTCTTAAATAATTAATGACAATTTTCAAAATAACAATACATATGAAACAAGTACACAAGATAGTAGCTCAAATGAACACATATTTCTACTAAAAAAGAGTGATATATATAGAATAGTAAGGTCAATGTGATGAAAGGAATCATGGCCCTCAAACCATGAAAATAGTTCTCACCAAGTCACTAAAAAATGAAAAGGGATTTATAAAAAAATATTTAAATATGTATACAAGTAAGACTTCCCTATTATCACTAAGGTTGCTATGTTGGAATATTTGGGAATCACACCACTTCCCTTATTGGTAAAGACCTCGTGTTGGGGAATCAATCTCAACACCATACTCTTTCTTTTGACTAACTTGATGAGGGGAATCTCAACACCATACTCTTTCCATTGACTTGATGCAATACCTAAACAATCATCAATTTTTTCCCTCTGGTCCGGGTTTGATGAACAAGTAGCCAGTAGTGGAATCCCTCAAACTTGATGCAATACCTGACAATCATCAATTTTTTTCCTTGGCCTAGGTTTGACAACATGTAGTCTAGTGTGGGACCTCAAAACCCACAAATAAGTGGGATTTAGGATTACATGGCCTATAAGTGATGATCTTTGGGGAGAATACACTAGATCATTATCTTCAACACATATAGTCATCTCATATTAGGGAGATAAGCTCATATAGTCTCATAATATAGGTTAGAGAACAAAATGACAATACATGTGAAACAAATACAATAGATAGTAACTCAAATGAACACATATTTTTACTAAAAGAAGTGATATATATACAATCGTAAGCTCAATGTGTAGAAGGGAATCATGGCTCGAACCATGAAAATAGTTCCCACCAAGTCATTAAAAAGTGAAACAGGGATTTATAAATTTTTTTTACATGTGTATACAAGTAAGACTTTCCCTTTTATCAATAAGCTGTTATGTTGGAATGTTGAGAATGACACCACTTCTCCTATTGGTAAGGACCTCATGTTGGGGGATCTCGACACCATACTCTTTTTTATTGAATGACTTGATGAGGGGAATCTCAACACCATACTCTTTCAATTGACTTTCGATGCAATAAGTGAACAATCATCAAATTTTTTCCTGGCCTAGTTTTGAGAACATATGGCGAGTGTGGGACCTCAAACTTTATACAATACCTGCAAAAATTATCAAATGTTTTCCTTGGCCTAGGTTTGAGAGAACAAGTAGCTAGTGGGACCTCAAACTTAGACAAATAAGTGGGATTTGAGGATTACATGGCCTATAGGATGATATTTGGGGAAAATACACTAGATCATTATCTTCAACACATATTGTCATGACGATATTAGCCATAACTAATCTCATATAGACTCATAATACTACATGATAATATACTAAAAAAGTGGGGTATACTTGAATGGTACAATCTCACATGGTTTATTCTTCTTAGTGGTGGAAGAAAACTCTCTAGAAATTAAAATTTCCAACAAAGGCCAAATTTTTAATGTTGCATATTTTAAGAAATTAAGCTTTCAAGGATAAAACATATGTTAATTTAGAATCTCTTGGTTATCAAGTGTTCATTATAATTCCGAGAAGATGAACAACCAAGAGTGATAGAAAAAGTTGAATACTGGTGCTGGAATGCGGGACGCAGAAAAGGGCCTGCGACAGAGGATTGAAACACCGTAGACACCGAGCCCAGCTCGCGTAGCTTGCCCGACAACACCACCCACCACAAGACAACCGCAACGGCGCCATCACTCCGACCGATCCATGCACAATACCGGGTGGGGGTCCGACTTCCCTTCTTCCTTTCCGCCCTTCGTTTTTGGCGAAGATCCCTTTGGGAACCTCCGCCTTCCCTACCAACTCCGGATTCGATGGCATCGGCCACGAAACGGAGCCAAATGGAACCGAGTCGGCAGGGCACATCCCCAGTAAACGACGAGCAAAAATCGTCCCCATGCAAGCCCATTTCGAAGGAAATACCAAGACTAATCATTGAAGATCCATGCATGAATGAATACGTATATCACATGAGCAAACACGCCCCGATCCGCATTCATGGGGGTCCGACCCGAACGAAAAGGCTCTATGTCGGTGGATAAACCGCAAATGAAACCCAAAGGATTTCGAGCTCCAGCAGGGATCGAGGAGCTTTTTCCACTGCCATTCCTTGGCCCACGGGATGACGGAGATCGAATCTTCGACGGAGGACCATATTTCTACAACTCACTCGACTATACATCACATACCGGAGACCAAACTTCGCTCCGAATCGGAGGACTTCAAAAAATTTCCGACATGGATTCGCCTTCACTCTCCGGCCGTGGATTACGGCACAAACGTATCCGGAGGCCATTGGAAACCAGCTACGAGTCTTCATCAAAGCCTCGACCTAACATCACAAGGTAAGTACACCTGGCCTGTTGTAGAATCATGTTTACAGATATTTCCCGGACCCTCCCCGAGCCATATGGAGCCGATCCACGTAGGAGTGCACCGGAAGCAAACCATTGACTATGAAAACATCCCATTTAGATGCCGAACCTCGCCGGCCAAAGCGATGGACATCTCAAAATTTTCACGGATACTCTCATCAATCAACCACGACCCCAAAGCTCAACAGACAAGCTGACGACGCCGCAAGTACATCGGCTTTTAGCCCAGCCTTCAAGAAAGACTAAAGGAAGAGAAGCAAAAAGATTCCCAAAACAACCCACCAACAAGACTCCACTAATAAGACCTCCACACAGCCAAAAATAGCTTCAAAAGGGTTCGGGCAACCTTGACTCATCTGAGCACCCATTAGCTCCTCGGGCCCCCATTCATCATGATCTTCCCGAATCAAGCCAACCCACGCCTACCACCAAAGCTCCGAGCCTCAACCTCTCGGCCCAACCCTTGCGCATAAACACCCAAACACTAAAACCAACAACACTCCTCTCCCCACAGTCTGACCTACCACGCCCAAACCCCCGAGCAAACCCACAGCAGCATAAAAATGCACTTAGATCAGCCCTCAACATCCCCCTCAAACAACCCTTTGGAGGAGATCCTCGGGGATCTAGATCTTCAAAAGATCAACGAGCAATGGTCTAAATTGGGAGTCGCATGCCATTCCTCAAGACCATTTGGAGAAGATAGAAATGGCCTACTTGCACGATTGGAATACATCAGCAACGTAATGCGCACGAAAAGGCAATGGGGAAACAAAAGAAACCGACAGATGTATACAAGCCAACATGGATCCGGATCAATATAAACCACAGGGGACCAGCAGAAAAGAGGGCGCAAATCCACAAGACGACAGATATAAAGAGCTCAGGCGGACGCCCTAATCAACGAGGGGAAAATCGTGGCATTGGTCCTTTCTGGTCCAAAGGCAGCTCGATGAAAATCACAACTGCGGAACATCGGGAGGCTAGCGAGACCTCCAAGAGAAGGATCTTGAAAAACCGCCTATTCTCACAAGCACCCAGACATCGTCCTATCGCAAGAATCCAAATGCTCTTTCAAGAGCAGAAATTCTCAAAAAACTGGGTTCCTAACGACCATCAATGCATTAGCATCGCATGCACCCTGCGCAGTAGGAGGGTTGATCACATTCTCAAACAAAAGCAAATTCATAGTACAAAATGCTCGTCCACTCAAGACTCCCTATCAGGGATTCTCAACATGCCCGACTCAAGGCAATCGATTTGCGTTACCAATGTATATGGACCCCAACGACTTCGGGAAAAGCTCGGAGATGTCGCTGGACCTAGATGAGGTCAGACAACACCATGGGGCAGATCATCACGCTTTTGGGAGGAGACTATAATATTGTTACCAATCTAGCGAGAGAGAGGGAGGCCTACGAAGACTAGATAAGGACTCGGAAGCATTCCAACAATTTTATCGCTGCGTCCAAACTCATTGACATCCACCGTCAATGGTCTACACACGGAACAATAAGCAAGGAGGAACCGGCGGAGATAGCTTCAAGGCTTGACAGATTCCCTCATCGTCGAACTCACTATGTTACAAAACATAGACATGGAGGCCAACGTGCTGCCCATAGGAGGATCCGATCACTGCCGCGCTAGGGTCCACTTCACCAATTTGGATAAACCCCAAAACGCACCTTTCGATTTGAAGCCTTGGACGCAGCACCCATCGTTCATGGAGAAGATACAAAAGCTGGTGGAATCAAACCACCATAAGAAGCGACAACATCATGTACATAATCCAACAAAAGCTCAAGATTATAAAGACCAATCTCAAACAATGGAACAAAGATACCTTCGGCTACATATTTCAAGCCAAAAGAGAACTTGAGGTAAAAATGGCGAATCTCCGACAAACTCGATCACGAAGGGCCCGAGGGAGCGAAACACTCAAGAATCGACTACATGCAAAGGCAATGGGAAGAAATATTAAAGCAAAGGAAGAGATACCGTGGAGACAAGAATCGAGAGTGCAATGGTTAAAGCAGGGCGAGCGCAACACCGACTTCTTTCACAAGTCCACCATACGGGACACGCAGCTTTTAATCGCATCCTATCCTCAAGACCGCAGATGGCGATCAAGTCTTCTCATGGGATCACATCGGATCCGAGCTAAACTCCTATTTCACCTCTCTTCTCGTAGAGCCTCTTCAAGATCGATCCCAAGCCATTCGGGAAATTTTGGGAGCCATACCCAACTTAGTTACCGAAGATCAAAACGCCCTCCTTCTAAGAGAGTTTACGGCAGATATTGAAGAAACCGTCTTCTCCATGGCCACGAACAAGGCCCCCAGACCTCGACGGATTTATAATTGAATTCTTCAAGGCATGTCTGGTCCATTATTAAAGCCGATCTTTTTGTTCTCGTCGAAACTTCTACGAACCAAGAGAGTCCGTCTGCCATCAATGCTACTTTCCTTACCTTAATCCCCAAATCAAACCAGTCGACTCCCCCGGCAAGTTCTCACTCATAGCCCTCTGCAATGTCCTCTATAAAAATCCTCTCCAAATTGATGGCCGACGTACTCAAATCAATCCTCCCTCAATCATTTCCCAAGAGAAACACGGCTACGTCGAAGGAAGGCGATCAACGCGAGATATCCTCACCCAGGAAGTTTGCACTCTTCAAAACAACTAGACTCCGGAGCAAGCATTCGCTTGATCCGTCCAAGGCCTTTGGACGAATCAGCCGGAAATATATGAAAGAAGTCCTCCAAGCTGCCCGTTGAGCTATGGACAACCGTGATAATGGCACTGCTTTCAGTGCTTTTCTTCTCATCTGTAATGGAGGACCTCACAAACCCTTCGACTCCATCCATAGGCATAAGACAAAGGGGACCCCCTGTCTCCTTTTTCTCTTCATACTAATGGCAAGGGCTAGAAAGATCCTTGACCAAGGCAAAGCAACAGGAGCAACCAGTACCAAAGGTGTCAATAGATACGCAGGGACCCATTATAACGCATCGACAATTTTGTTAGACGATACCATGCTCATGGGAGCCCCCACAAAGACACAGAAGCTCGAACCATCAGCACGGGCAGTTAAAACCCTTCTGATGCCTCAAGTATGGAAATAAATCTAAACCAAATCCAAAATTCTTCAACACATCCATTCCCGTACAGAGAAATCTCAAGGCGAGATTCTAAATATTCAAAGAACTCTTCCTACCAAATACCTCGCATTCCGCTTCCGAACATGCCTATAGATCGAGCAACTGAAGCCCTCCTTAACAAAATGAAAGCTCGAGCTCAGCAGTGAACCCACCGAGCTCTAAATATGGGCTGCCAGATTGATATTGGTAAAGTCTATCCTTCAAACATGCCGACCATGATGTTCTCAAGACTTGCACGCCTAAGGTGGCTTACAAGACCATCCGAAACATTCAGCGCTCCTTTCCGCGGAATGGACCTCTAAGAAATCCAAATGGGCCCTCCTCAAATGGACGGACATCGCAAACCAAAAATGGAGGGAGGTTTGGGCCTCCAGACCCCGAGCTATTAAGCAGGCCGTAGCGCAAATCCGGTGGAGATGGGTTGAAAATCCCGACTCCCTGCGGGGCGCCCGTGGAAAGCGAAGTATGCAACCCAAAGTACGGGGATAAAGACCTCATCCGGCTCACAGGCACCACTCAAGGATCCCCAACTGGAACAAAGCATGGGAAAATAGACATATTGTTCGACAACGCATAGCTTTTCCGGGAAGTACACCAAGGCAACACAGCCCTATTCGCAGGAAGATTCCTGGCAAAGAACTCCCAATCTTGGATCACCCGACCGGCATACTCGAAAAGCGCCATGCGAGGAAGTAGCAAAATAACTATAGCGGAACTACGCTGGGTAACCGGCAAACGAAGCAAACCATGGCGAATCGGGTCTCCCGAGAGAACAATGGCATACCGCGGAGGCCCAGGGAATGTAGACCTTTTTCTACAAGACTTGGACAAAAGGAAAATCTCGATCCAACAAAGAGGACATCCTTAGATGGGAAGCAATCCCAAAGCACATTCAACCCTCAAAGAAGCTTATAAGCTCTGGCAACCACGGACCGCGACGCACCACGAAAATGGCAAACCCCGTGGAGCGGACAGGAACTTGGCCAATAATCACACTCTTCTCCGGCTAGTCCCGCACAACAGGCTCTCACATGGGACAACCTTCGAAACGCGGCTTTTGTGGGCCCTTCTCGATGTATACTATGCGAGAATGGGGCGTAAACGCTTAAATCACCTCTCAATACTGTCCCATGGCTTTCTCCCCGTGGGATGACATGGCCATGGTCTTCGCACGTACGTGATAGAGACGAACTCCATCCAATCCTCTTTAAGCGAGTGGAGATCCTCCATCTCCTCCAACCCCCTGGGTCAATAAGGCTTTGGAATCTAGCCCGGGCGCAATAGTGTGGACCCTTTGGAAAGAGCGAAACGCAAGAATATTCAAAAACACGCCTACAGGAGTTCACATGCCGACAAAGAAGGTTCGATCGCTCATCACAAAACGGTCAACGCCAAAGGCATTCAAGATAGAGGCAATACTTCACCAAACGAGACAAGAATAATACGGATCCCTGCATCTACAAACAAAGACCAACTCCGTGGAAGGAACGGACCCCAATGCGAATGGCGCGAGACAATTGACTCGCCCCCCTTCAACACCTTCAAGCTCAACTTCGAGAGGGCTTCAAGGCAAAACCCAGGGCATGTCAAAGCAGAGCAAGACGGGATCACACAGGGGAGCAATCCACCTCATCTACCATGGCAACCTCGGAGTGAATACCATCAACAACGCCGCAGAACTCATAGCCCTCCTCCAAGGCCTCACACTGCAGCGAACGGATAGAGGCTCACACTCGATAGTGGAGGGCGATTCGGGAGATATATACTGAATGATTAGGAAACTCGTATGGGTGCACGGTGCACGGAGGTAACCCAAGCCGGGAGTGTCACGTAATAGTCAAAGATCTCCCAAAAACCAACTCACAAGCAGCATGATCTACCTTCCAAGCCGCTCGAGGAGAGCGAACAAATTGGCCAGCACCGGCAAATGCAGGATTGACTCCAGTCACGGCGAGTATCACAACCTCGCAGCAGATCGAGGAGGGAGAAATCAAAGCGAAATGCCAAGATCTCCAACAAGCGGATCTCGCAAATGCAAGCTCTAGGCAATAAGGAGTCCTTATTCCGGAAATCATGGCAAACTCCAATCGATGGCAACCTCTCGATGGATGGCAAACTCCAACGAATCACTGTGCAAATGCTCAATCGATGGTAAATCATGGCAAACCTCAATCGATGGCAAACTCCAAATCACGAACAAGTCACTCCCAAGCAACAACGCGACTTATAGGACCGACTCAAATTCATGCAGAATCCCATCACACAGCTCGAAACGAAATTCCACATGGGTGGAATGCTAAATCACCATCTTCGTAGCGCGCGAGCGCGGATCGGAGGGCTGCACCGGACCTTCGGGCGCGCTAACGGGTTTGGAGCTACGAAGACAGGTATATGGGCCATGCGGCCTCACTCATAAGCGAATCTGTACATGGACAGCTGCATCTCCGGGAGGTCACATTGACTCCCAGGACTCTGTGTAATTTTACACAAAAAGACTAATACAATCTGCTTAAATTTACAAAAAAAAAATATGTTAATTTTTCCTAAAATATCCAAATACATCTCTTCTTATTTTCTCCCTTCTATAGTCAAATTGGGTCTCAAATTCAAAGGCTCACCAAAAAAAATTACATTTCACCCTTGTTTTCACACTTGTATGAACTCACATATTAGGAAACATAAAAAAATTCCTCACATTCTCAATTGCCTATGGCATATGGCTCGAGAGGAATGAAGATATACTTGACAATAAGCCTCCCCTAGCCATTAAATTTGTTTCTCACTGATTGTATATTTTTTCCTCTTGTTCCCACAAAAAATTTTCCATTTTCCATGCACCATACTTTGATCATTATTTAGATTGAATCCTCACTAGATTTCTTCAAGAGGTAAGCACAAAGATCACCATTTATTAATTTCTTAGATTATCACTACTACTACATCCTTGTTCCATCATACTACTACATCTATTTCCCTATGTATACCCATTAATAAAGTTATTCCTTATACATTACAAAATCCTCATCCTGATGATGATGTCCTTTAACATCCTTTAATCCAACATGGTATGTCAGATCTAAAGGAAAGAGAATACAACTAAATCTAGGATTTAATTAGTAAAGTAGATTCATTGGATGTTTGTTACATAATTGTATAAAAACCATATAATTACAAGAATAACCATATATTTCAATATTGTTAATCTTCTCTAAGTTGCATAGATTAGATATTTCATTCCTCTGTTATTTTTGAGAAACAATATTCTATAACCAATCAATGAATATTTCTTAGAAAAATATTAAAAACAACAACTATCCATTAGAAATTAAATGATGTTTAGAATGTTGAATCAAGAGTCCAATTTCTTTAGTATGTAGAGAAATTCATCCAACAACCAATTTGGAAACAAAAAACATACAAGGTACCACAATGAACCATAGAAAATTTCAAATTCATATTTTCTTTTAATGTAGAGTAAGATAGATTTCTTAAATAATTAATGACAATTTTTAAAATGACTATACATATGAAACAAATACACAAGATAGTAGCTCAAATGAACACATATTTCTACTAAAAAAAGAGTGATATATATAGAGTAGTAAGGTCAATGTGATGAAAGGAATCATGGCCCCTGAACCATGAAAATAGTTCCCACCAAGTCACTAAAAAATGAAAAGGGGATTTATAAAAAAATGTTTACATATGTATACAAGTAAGACTTCCCTATTATCACTAAGGGGCTATGTTGGAATATTGGGAATCACACCACTTCCCTTATTGGTAAAGACCTCTTGTTGGGGAATCAATCTCAACACCATACTCTTTCCATTGACTAACTTGATGAGGG
Organism: Pinus albicaulis; assembly: GCA_034641835.2. Taxonomy (NCBI): domain Eukaryota; kingdom Viridiplantae; phylum Streptophyta; class Pinopsida; order Pinales; family Pinaceae; genus Pinus; species Pinus albicaulis. Next base: position 26,476 of record JAXQQM020081783.1, read on the forward strand.
GAATCTCAACACCATACTCTTTCCATTGACTTGATGCAATACCTAAACAATCATCAAATTTTTCCCTTGGCCTAGGTTTGAGAACAAGTAGCCAATGTGGAACCTCAAACTTGATGCAATACCTGAACAATCATCAATTTTTTTCCTTGGCCTAGGTTTGACAACATGTAGCTAGTGTGGGACCTCAAAATCCCACAAATAAGTGGGATTTAGGATTACATGGCCTATATGATGATCTTTGGGGAGAATACACTAGATCATTATCTTCAACACATATAGTCATCTCATATTAGGGAGATAAGCTCATATAGTCTCATAATACGGAGTTAGAGAACAAAATGACAATACATGTGAAACAAATACAAAGGATAGTAACTCAAATGAACACATATTTCTACTAAAAAAAAAGTGATATATATAGAATCGTAAGCTCAATGTGAAGAAGGGAATCATGGCTCTGAACCATGAAAATAGTTCCCACCAAGTCATTAAAAAAGTGAAACAGGATTTATAAATTTTTTTTTACATATGTATACAAGTAAGACTTCCCTTTTATCACTAAGCGGTTATGTTGGAATGTTGGGAATGACACCACTTCTCTTATTGGTAAGGACCTCGGGTTGGGGGATCTCAACACCATACTCTTTTTATTGAATGACTTGATGAGGGGAATCTCAACACCATACTCTTTCAATTGACTTAATGCAATAAGTGAAGAATCATCAAAAATTTTTCCTTGGCCTAGTTTTGAGAACATGTAGCGAGTGTGGGACCTCAAACTTTATACAATACCTGAAAAATTATCAAATGTTTTCCTTGGCCTAGGTTTGAGAACAAGTAGCTAGTGTGGGACCTCAAACTTAGACAAATAAGTGGGATTTAGGATTACATGGCCTATAGGATGATATTTGGGGAAAATACACTAGATCATTATCTTCAACACATATTGTCATGACATATTAGCCAACTAAACTCATATAGACTCATAATACTACATGGTAATATACTAAAAAAGTGGGGTATACTTGAATGGTACAATCTCACATGGTTTATTCTTCTTAGTGGTGGAAGAAAACTCTCTAGAAATTAAAATTTCCAACAAAGGCCAAATTTTTAATGTTGCATATTTTAAGAAATTATGCTTTCAAGGATAAAACATATGTTAATTTTTCCTAAAATATCCAAATACATCTCTTCTTATTTTCTCCCTTCTATAGTCAAATTGGGTCTCAAATTCAAAGGCTCACCAAAAAAATTTACATTTCACCCTTGTTTTCACACTTGTATGAACTCACATATTAGGAAACATAAAAAATTCCTCACATTCTCAATTGCCTATGGCATATGGCTCGAGAGGAATGAAGATATACTTGACAATAAGCCTCCCCTAGCCATTAAATTTGTTTCTCACTGATTGTATATTTTTTTCCTCTTGTTCCCACAAAAAAATTTTCCGTTTTCCATGCACCATACTTTGATCATTATTTAGATTGAATCCTCACTAGATTTCTTCAAGAGGTAAGCACAAAGATCACCATTTATTAATTTCTTAGATTATCACTACTACTACATCCTTGTTCCATCATACTACTACATCTATTTCCCTATGCATACCCATTAATAAAGTTATTCCTTATACATTACAAAATCCTCATCCTGATGATGATGTCCTTTAACATCCTTTAATCCAACATGGTATGTCAGATCTAAAGGAAAGAGAATACAACTAAATCTAGGATTTAATTAGTAAAGTAGATTCATTGGATGTTTGTTACATAATTGTATAAAAAACCATATAATTACAAGAATAACCATATATTTCAATATTGTTAATCTTCTCTAAGTTGCATAGATTAGATATTTCATTCCTCTGTTATTTTTGAGAAACAATATTCTATAACCAATCAATGAATATTTCTTAGAAAAATATTAAAAACAACAACTATCCATTAGAAATTAAATGATGTTTAGAATGTTGAATCAAGAGTCCAATTTCTTTAGTCTGTAGAGAAATTCATCCAACAACCAATTTGGAAACAAAAAACATACAAGGTACCACAATGAACCATAGAAAATTTCAAATTCATATTTTCTTTTAATGTAGAGTAAGACAGATTTCTTAAATAATTAATGACAATTTTTAAAATGACTATACATATGAAACAAATACACAAGATAGTAGCTCAAATGAACACATATTTCTACTAAAAAAGAGTGATATATATAGAGTAGTAAGGTCAATGTGATGAAAGGAATCATGGCCCCTGAACCATGAAAATAGTTCCCACCAAGTCACTAAAAAATGAAAAGGGGATTTATAAAAAAATGTTTACATATGTATACAAGTAATACTTCCCTATTATCACTAAGGGGCTATGTTGGAATGTTGGGAATGACACCACTTCTCTTATTTGTAAGGACCTTCGGTTGGGGGATCTCAACACCATACTCTTTCGGTTGACTGACTTGATGAGGGGAATCTCAACACCATACTCTTTCCATTGACTTGATGCAATACCTGAACAATCATCAAATTTCTCCCTCGGCCTAGGTTTGAGAATAGGTAGCTAGTGTGGAACCTCAAACTTGATGCAATACCTGAACAATCATCAAATTTTTTCCTTCTCCTAGGTTTGAGAACAGGTAGCTAGTGTGGGACCTAAAAATCGGCCAAATAAATGGGATTTAGGATTACATGGCCTATAGGATGATCTTTGGGGAAAATACACTTGATCATTATCTTCAACACATATAGTCATCTCATATTAGGGAGATAATCTCATATAGTCTCATAATACTACATGGTAGTATACTAAAAAATTGGGGTATACTTGAATGATACAATCTCACATCGTTTATTCTTAGTTTTGGTGGAATAAAATTCTCTAGAAATTAAAATTTCCAACAAAGGCCTAACTTTTAATGTTGCATATATTAAGAAATTCTTCTTTAAAGGATAAAACATATGTCAATTTTTCCTAAAATATCCAAACACATCTCTTCTTATTTTCTCTCTTCTATACTCAGATTTGATCTCTAATTCAAAGGCTCACCAATCAAAATTACATTTCACCCTTGTTTTCACACTTGTATGAACTCAAATATTGGGAAACATCACAAATTCCTCACATTCTCAATTTCCTATGGCATATGGCTCTAGAGGAATCAAGCTATACCTCACAATAAGCCTTAGCTAGCCATTAAATTTGTTGCTCATTGGTTGAATATTTTTTCCTCTTGTTCCTACACACAAAATTTTCCATTTTCCATACACCAAACTTGGATCATTATTCAGATTCAATCCTCACTAGATTTCTTCAAAAGGCAAGCACAAATATCACCATTTATTAATTGCTTAGATTATCACTACTACTACATCCTTGTTCCATCATACTACTACATCTATTTCCCTATGCATACCCATTAATAAAGATATTCATTATACACTACAAAATCCTCGTCGTGATGATGATGTCCTTTAACATCCTTTAATCGAACATGGTATGATTGATCTAAAGGAGAGAGAAGACAAATAAACCTAGGATTTAATTAGTAAAGTAGATTCATTGGATTTTTGTTACATAATTGTATAAAAACCATATAATTACAAGAATAACCATATATTTCAATATTGTTAATCTTCTCTAAGTTGTATAGATTAGATATTTCATCCCTCTATTATTTTTGAGAAACAATCTTCTATAACCAATTAATTAATATTTTTTAGAGAAATATTAAAAACAACAACTATCCATTGCAAATTAAATTATGGCTAGAATGTTGAATCAAGAGTCCAGTTTCTTTAGTCTGTAGAGTAATTCATCCAACAACCAATTTGGAAACAAGAAACATCCAAGGTACCACAATGAACCATAGAAAATTTCAGATTCATATTTTCTTTTAATGTAACGTGAGAGATGTTTCTTAAATAATTAATGACAATTTTCAAAACGACAATACATATGAAACAAATAAACATAATAGTAGCTCAAATGAACACATACATTTCTATTAAAAAAGAGTGATATATATAAAATCATAAGGTCAATGTGATGAAAGGAATCATGGCTCTGAACCATGAAAATAGTTACCACCAAGTCACTAAAAAATGAAACAGGGAATTATAAAAAAATGTTTACATATGTATACAACTAAGACTTTCTTATTATCACTAAGAGGTTATGTTAGATTGTTGGGAATGACACCACTTCTCTTATTGGTAAGGACCTCCGGATGGGGATCTCAACACCATACTCTTTCGATTGACTTGATGCAATACCTAAACAATCATCAAACTTTTTCCTTGGCCTAAGTTTGAGAACAAGTAGCTAACCTCAAACTAGATGCAATACCTGAACAATCATCAAATATTTTCCTTTGGCCTAGGTTTGAGAATAGGCAGCTAGTGTGGGACCTCAAACTTGGACAAATAAGTGGGATTTAGGATTACATGGCCTATAGGATGATCTTTGGGGAGAATACACTAGATCATTATCTTCAACGCATATAGTCATCTCATATAAGCTAGATAAGCTCATACAGACTCATAATACTACATGGTACTATACTTAAAAAGTGGGGTATACTTGAATGATACAAACCCACATTGTTTATTCTTCTTCTTGGTGGAAGAAAACTCTCTAGAAATTAAAATTTCCAACAAAGGCCAAACTTTTAATGTTGCATATATTAAGAAATTCTGCTTTAAAGGATAAAACATATGTCAATTTTTCCTAAAATATCCAAACACATCTCTTCTTATTTTCTCTCTTCTATACTCAGATTTGGTCTCTAATTCAAAGGCTCACCAATCAAAATTACATTTCACCCTTGTTTTCACACTTGTATGAACTCAAATATTGGGAAACATCACAAATTCCTCACATTCTCAATTTCCTATGGCATATGGTTCTAGAGGAATCAAGCTCTACTTGACAATAAGCCTTAGCAAGCCATTAAATTTGTTGCTCATTGGTTGAATATTTTTTCCTCTTGTTCCTACACACAAAATTTTCCATTTTCCATACACCAAACTTGGATCATTATTCAGATTGAATCCTCACTAGATTTCTTTGAGATAAACACAAAGATCACCATTTATTAAAACCATAAGAAAACTAACATAACATATACCCAATTTTTATACCCAATTTTTTTTTAAATTAAAACCATAAGAAAACTATCCTAACATATATTAATTAAAATTTATGAAAAAATGAAATGATAAGAAATTATTCTTGAATGTAATTTTATTATATTTAAAATTTTGATTTTTTATTATGAAAAAAAATAGTGTTTTTTAAATATTGTTAAACATACATGCTAACTAAACATTAAAAAAAAATATTCTTTACCAAAATAATGTTAAACAAACATATTAACTAATATACTCAAATACCTTACCTAAAGGTTCAATGCTAAAAAAAAATTAAATAAAAATGGTTATTCATATTATCAACTTAATCTCAATTCAGAATAATCAACTTAATCTCTCATTCACAATGAACAAAAGAAAATATCCTGGACATGACAAGATGTTCATTCTACAAATCTAAAAGCTCAAGAAAACTCAAAAGTAAATATCCTGGACATTACCAAATGTCCATTCTACAAACCTAAAACCTCAAGAAAATTCAAAAGTAAATATCCTGGACATTACAAGATGTCCATTCTACAAACCTAAAACCTCAAGAAAATTCAAAAGTAATTATCCTGGATATTAAAGGATGTCCATTCTACAATCCTAAAACCTCAATAAAATTCAAAAGTATGTAAGGTCCCTATAAGCACGAGGAAATCAACATGCAGTTTTGACTTACAATTTTTTTGAAATTTCAATGTTGTGATAACTTTCAAATTTAACCTATAACAGAGGTTGTAACATCTTCAGTTCCGCTTCCAAGAGTAATATCTTTCTTACCATCAACTTCATTAGGCTTTGAATTCTCCTTCTTGTCATATTTTTCAGTTCTATCCATTGATTCTTGATCATCTTTAGGGTCAACTTCAATGGACTCTGAAATATCCTTCCTATCATCCTTTTCAGTCTTCATCACTACTTCTTGATCATCCATAACCTCTAAAGATGTTTCTTCATCTTTTCCATCTTTTTTATCATCTTTAACCTCCAAAGCAGTTTCATCATCTTTCCCACTTTATTTTGCACCATTCTTGGCTGATATCACGAGTTCATAATTCTGAGATACTTCCACATCCAGACCCACATGTTTCTTACTCTGGCCACTATTAACATCTACAGGGTCGCCAGAATTTTCAAGCTTTTTCAATTGGGATGCATGTTTCCTACCTGCAAGATGTGACTCAAGTACAACCTGACTGTTAAACACTTTGTTACATATCTTGCAGTCTCTGCTTGGAACTGACAACTTTTGACGTTTTGGGGATGACACGCTTCCTTCTTCCTCCGTTCTCATCTGCTGTTTTCTTTTTCCAATACTTCTATCAATGTCTTGGGCCTGGTCATCCTGCTTTGTTTGAGGTTTTGGTTGATTTCCTAACATCATCTGGTGTTTTTCTGTCAATGTATGTTCTGTATTAAGAGCTTGTATGGTTTTACAATCAACTTCACAAAGAGAACACCATCCAGCTGACTCTACCCACTTCTTTCTATCTCTTGAGGCCTCTTCGAGCTTTTTTATCACGGACTGGTGTTTCTTTCCAAATGCATGAAATTTGTGAAGCACTTCCTTGGTGACACAATCAACGTTACACAGTGAACACCAGCCAAGTCGTTCAAGATTATTTGGTTTTTTATAATTTTCTTTGGCTGCCCCTTTTGTCTCCTGGTAGTTCCCGTAAACTTAAGCCGCAATTCCCGATTTATTTTCTTCTTCAACTCCTGATGTGAAACCTGAAACACCATATTGAATATCACAGTTATTAGAATAGTACTCATGCCTTTGGATGGAGTCCATTACCATATGTGAAAAAGGTGTATTATAGAAACATCAATATATATTTTAAACTAATAAAAAAAACAATCGACACTAAATTAAAACATGAATTTTTCGAACATTAAATAAATTTTTTAATGCAGGATACATTCGCAGTTTTAAAAAAGCATGCCTTCGTAGATTATCATGCTATTAATATATAGAAATCACCTCTTTTTCTGGCTGAACTTGTAAACTTTGTTTAGTCTCTGAGTCGGTTGGTAAGCTATTACTTTGGTCGTCACTAGGGCCTGAAGACGAACTGCGTTCTGTGGCGTCTGAATCCTTTGGTGAAGCGAGCTTGCGATCTCTTTGGCGAGATGGGTTATTGCTTCGTACCTGTCCCTTCCTGCGTGCAGTAGAGGAAGGTGTCTTCTTCTTGTTTCTTCCAATTACCTGTTGCAAATTATTAGAAATGATTTTAAGAAAAAAGTAAAAAAGACTTTTTAATATAGGAAAAAATGAAAATCCTTACATAGTTGTATATAATTAAGTATATAAAAGTATTTCAATATAAAAATCACTTTTAAGAATTGCTAGAAATCTTTGCAATGACATAACTTTAGCCATTTCAAATCTAAACACCACATCCTTGTAAATAACTACGTAACAATCAATTCAATATTAAAATCACCTTTAAAAGTTATTGGAGTAATAATTTTCTTAAATGATTTTTTAAAAATATCTTAATGAATACTATTTAAGATAATTTGCGAACTTTTTTGGAATGAGTCACTGTAGTTTATTATCATAATCACAGAAGCCAAATTTAAATTTAAAAAAACAAACTTATAAATCTAAAATTAACCTAAAAAGTAAGCACAGACAATAGAATTAAGTGCATATCATTAATATACATTGAATATAATAGCCCCATTGAAAAAAATCCTTTGAATTCATCATTATGTACAAATCTAAATAATATTGTAAGGAAAAAAAAAAAACTACATAGCCAAACCCCAACTCATTACATAGAAAAAAAATTATGATTTCATTACAATACAAAATGCAAAAATAAATCTATGAATAACAAGCAGCGTAAATCCAAGGAACACCGTCACCTAGACTAAGGGCAAGAGGACTCCATAGCCAAGCCCTAACTCATTAAGTTGATAAAAAAATTTATGGTCTCATTACAATACAAAATATAAAGGGAATGGGTTGAATAAGAACCCGTCGCCGTAGTCACGTGCTATGCATGTTGACCTCCTCTACAAAAGGTTCCATCTCGCATCTCGTCCTTATCAATTCTCTTCTCGCTACATATCTCGGTTCTATAAACCCCATTGCATTCGATAGGGGCATGCCAATGGGTTCTCTGTAGTGCTCGGGCTCCCTAATGGATATTCCCGTGGGCCCTCTAAAGCCATAGGGTGAAAGTGTTGCCCTCCCATCACCCAAATGGGTTCCAAACACGTCATTGTCGAGGCGTCCAAAGCTCTCTCGCAAGAAAGATCCCGAGGGTAAAGGAGCAGCTGCGCGAGTAGATATTGTCGGTAGCGAGAGGTGGGGAAAAACCCTAGTTTCACGCAGAGGGTCTTCATATTCTATGAAGTAACTCTGCCCTGAACCTCCGCCCCTTCCGATTGTTGGAGCTCCAACAAAGACGACCATATCTCTATGAAATTCATTTCATATACTTTGACTGCACTGCTTAGTTCAGTATCTTTGATTCCGCCTGAAAAGAAAGAATAGAATAACCTAACTCAAGATTTGGGAGTTTTGATATTTGAGCAGATCTCTCCTTTATAAACGCATGAGTCATAAAAGGAAACAGATTAAATGTTCATTTAACGTATAATGGGTATCTGAGTTTAGGTCATCTAAGGAGTGATCAATTTTGACGAGATCAATTTTGACTACAAATATATTTAAAATGGGGTGAAGGTACATTGGATTTCAGGTTGATGTTCCATAACTGACGAAACAAATAACAAACTTTGTTCGATGGGTATTTGGGGTTTAGGTCATGTAAGGAATGGTTATTTTTTACCACCAGCCTAGATCCATCTTACTTTGGATCTATCATGCATCCAAATGGATACAAATTCTAAGAAATGTTATTAATATAAATATGTTTGGTAATCATAAAAATGAACTAATTAATATATTAAATTGAAATTGTCATCTTTTCATATTGATCATATGGAAATGGTGGTTGAAATCGAAGACCATCCAAAGATTTAACTAGAGATATTGAAAGTGAGACCTTGTCGCTCTGTCCTTCCAATATCTTTTACCATAAATAAATAAAAAATTAAAATGGAGTGAACGTTCAATGTTCCATAAATGATAGTTTTATTGTGCTTATAGGTTTAGTAATGTACAAACATTATAATGTAATATTTAATATTTTGAGTAAATCAAATTAATTTAAAAAAAAAATATTAATGTAATATAAATATTTTAATTGAATTAAAATCAATTTAAAATTTAAATAATAAAATAAAAACAATCCTATAAAATTAAACAAAAATTAAAATGGTGCATGGTATTGCCCCATGGTATTGTTCATGGTAATGACAACACATGGTATTGACACATGGTTTTCATGTGGAATGTGGGTTATTTAAATGGGGAATTAAACCAACTTATGACAACTAATGAGTTTTGGTTGAATAATTGGTAAAAAAATAGTTTTTTTAGTCGTATCATTTATAATAACTAATTTTGAATATTTCAATATTTCTTAAATAATTTAGAATTGTGGTGGAGTCAATTTTTTAATGTAATATAAATATTTTAATTGGGTCAAAATAAACTTAAAATTGAAATAATGAAATAAAAATAATCCTATAAAATTAAATAAAAATAATTCTATAAAAGTTAAATAAAAACTAAAATGACTCATGGTATTGGAAATTGCGGTGGAGTCCATTACATAATGTAATATAATATTTTAATTGGGTCAAAATAAACTTAAAATTGAAATAATGAAATAAAAATAACCCTATAAAATTAATAAAAATAACCCTATAAAATTTAAATACAAATTAAAATGACCCATGGTATTGGCCCTTGTTATTGGCTCATGGTATTGGCCCATGGTATTAACTCATGGTATTGGCAATTATGGTGGAGTCAATTGTTTAATGTAATATAAATAATTTAATTGGGTCAAAATAAACATAGAATTGAAATAATGAAATAAAAATAACACTATAAAATTAAAAAAAAAAAATTAACTAAATGAAAATAACCCTATAAAAATGAAATAAAAATTAAAATGAACAATGGTATTGGCACATAGTATTGACTCATGGTGTTGGGAGATGGTATTCATGTGAAATGTAGCTTACTTAAAAGAGGATTAAACCAACTTCGAAGTTGAAATAATTGGTAAAAAATAATTTTCTATAGTGGTTTATTAATTCTGAATATTTTAATATTTCTTAAATAATTTAGAATTATGGCAATAATTATTTAATATATTATTATTGAGAAAAAATATAAATCTTAAAAATAAAATAATGTTTTAACTATAACAATATTTTTTAAATAATGAGTCAATTTACATAATATTATAATTTATACTAAAGATAAACGAACAAAATCAAACCATACCTGTGAATTCTTTTTTCCTAATTGGACTTTTACTTTAAAATTCTTAATATATGAATCTTCATAATGAGTTTAATCTATAAAATGAAATTTCCATATTTTTAATTTTTATAAATAATTTTTTTTATAAAATTCATCTTTTTTAATACAATTTATTATAAAACATATATATAATCATCTAAAATAAATAAATACAAAAGAAATAAGCATTCATGAGTAGATTGTGCTCCCTACATCTTTTGTACACTTTTATAGTGGACACAAAATTGTACTATTTTAAAAAAAAAATCATCCCCACTGAAACAATAGTGGGGTCATTGATTCCTGTATTAAAATTGTCAAAGCTAATCCAAAAAATAAAAACAAACTATACACATTATGCTACAACTTGTAGATGAATTTAGAGGTCACTTCTGCGATGGAGGAACCAAGCCAAACCTCTTACATGAGGTGGAGTGCTACACTTTATATCAATAAATATCACTTTTATCATATCCACTTTGCTCTTAGTAGAGGCACAAACTCTAGAGTTGAGATTGCAATCTTATAGGCTCTTTTACATTTATGTAATTTCTATAATATTAAGAAATTGCATATTTTTGGTGATTGTAAATTTGTTTTAGATTAGACAAATGGAAAGGTAGAAGTGAAAACTTGGTGGATATTCATTTCCTTTTTAATGGTTGTTGTGTTTCTACGTCCAACTATATTTTTCTATCATGCGAGCTTCAATTTCTTCATCAATTATAATTTCTTCAATGATAATTCAATTTCCATTATAGATTGTTTGGTTAATTTTTTCTTTATTGTTCAAACTCCCATCTTTATTATTCTAATACGTTTCCTAAAAATTCAAATATTTTTCTTAGAATAATGTTCCACTAAGAAAAAGGAGGATTCATCTTTTCTACCCTAGGCATATTTAAATGTACATGCATGATAGTGGACTAAAATTAGTATGCATTCTTATTCCTAAAATTAAATTAATTATTCCATCAAATTTAATCCTTACATATTTTCTAAAATGAGCCTTTAGAGTGAAAGGGGCTAATTTGAGAATTACGATGTTGTAGCGAGGTCCTCTAACAACATTTTTGGTCTACTTTTATAATATTTTGTAATATTTAGTACAACCTAGGAGCTTTGGGGTGGTTCAAAGCTCCCAATGAATTGTAATGGGTGAAAGGGTATACCAAGAGTCCACAAATGATGGTTTGTAGACCATAGAGTAGCATTGGCTAATATGTTATAAATAGATGGATAAATTGACTCTAGAAGAAGGCTAAGCTTTGGATTAAGCATGGATACGAACTTGTGAATTTTTTGTGTCAATTTTCTAGGGAAGGGCTCCTACTGGCTGTGTGCACGGAGACTCTGAGTCCTGCTATGTGTGGACCCCACTGGTTGTGTGTGTTATGAGTATCGATTATGTTTTGTGTTATTTATGAGATTCTACCACCTCGCTGAATACTGATGATCTATTGATGCATACATGGATGTGATACTGTAGGATAGAATGAATGCATAGACCTGATTATGATTAGTCACCTCACTTCAGTTAGCATGTTCTCTAATGGTTTATGATATTTGCTTAATTTATTCTCCCGATATATTTTTAAGGGTTTCTGTGTTAAGGCTTCTCTTGTGCATGTCTTTTAGAACTGAAGGGACCCACTTTAATTAAATTTCTCTCTCTCAAGGTGTGGAAACCTCGTTCTAGCACCCTCCCATACTACTTCAGGTGACACCTTGACCTACACAAGCATGCCACTGTGGAAAGGGCCAATAGTGAAGGAGTTTGTTGGAAAACCTTTAAACCGAACCTGGGTTAAGACCCCTCATGCCAACAAATGGTTCTATTGCTAGGACCGAGAGAATTTTGAAAGAGAGATCGGGTAATGCCATGGGGTCATTGGAAACTACTGAATCCTGAACTTGAGGATTGGTTTCAAAAATATATTAAGGAGTTTTCCCTAAAAGAGAACAAAAGTAAGATGCTATCTGTCAAAGAGTGGAAGAACAAGAACATCTTGATAGAAGAGCACAGAATCTTCTTTGCATCCTTCGCACAAAAATTACATTAGTGGCTAGCATGATTGGCAAAGTTCCAGACCTGATGGAAATACGATGAAGTCACGCGATGGACCACTAAATTGATCCAACAACTAGAAAATATTGATAATATGATCACCACCACTGTAGACCATTGGGTTGATAGTATTTTGGGAGGGTTTGTAACAGAATTTGTTGTTGATCAGTTTGTATCATATTCGGATGCGCAAGTTGGAACTAGTCCCTCGACTATGCCATCATCGAACCCATGCAAGGGTAAGAATTCTCTTGCCTTTAAGGGTGTGGGGGATGAGGATATTGACCGATTCTGGTTTATAGCAGAGTCTATATGGACTGCGCAGAACATTAATAATGATGTTATCAAAAGAGTGTAGTTGTCCATAGCCTTTGAAGTAAGGGCCTTGGATTGGTTTACGGGATATATTGGTTAGCACATGAACCCATCCATACAAGACATTAAGAATGCCTTGATGCAACAGTTCTAGAAGCCGAAGTCCTACTCTCAATGTGTGGTCAAATTGAAATATTTTTAGCAAGGACCTACAGAGTCCATTTAGGAATTTGACCAATGACTGAAGAAGGTCATCAATTATGGGGAATTTATTTATGAAGACAAACAACATATGGAATGGTTTATTGCCAAGTTGTTACCACATCTACGTGGACTCATGGGACAAAAAAATATCGACTTCGAGGGAGAAGCTCTTGATATTTCCATGAAGTTAGAAGTTGTGCTAGGAAATGATATTCAATTTGTGACACTACAAATCCAGAGCCAACTAAAGGAAGTGCACTTAGAAATTCAAAACTTGCAAATTTATCGGGGTAAGGAAGATAGCCTAGATCTCTAGTGCATATATTGAAGGGTGTTAGGTCACACTAATGATCAGTGCCCTTCCTTTTCATATTATATGCAGGCTGGGGGGCCAAGTACCCTATGCCCTAGAGAAATGGCTAGACCCAGTACACCGAGGGTGTGGTGCACTGATTTTTGGGTATCAGGAAGGCATGATACAGATCACTGCCCATGGTTAGGTGCCTATGTTCTTGGAATGAAACAATACTGGTGTAAATTCTTCTCGTCTATGCATCGCGACGAATAAAACTACTGAAAATTCAACCTGATGGTAGATAGGGGAAACCTATACAAAGTGCATCGACATGCATCATGTCAGAAAATGTTTGGCAGAAGTTGGGTTCTCTTGAACTAAAACCCTTGGTCATAACATTTCAAGCCTACGACGGTCGTCCCTCGACCCCCGTCGACCTATAATAAAATGTCCTGGTTTATTTAGCCAGAAAGACAGTCCACATAGACATTGAAGTCTTGGACACTCACTTGGATTACAGCATACTGCTCGGGTAGAGTTATATGTACACCATGTCGACCATAGCCTCCTTCTTCTTCTACATCATAATGTTCCCCCAAGAGGATCACATCATTATTGTAGACTAGTTGACACATAGCGAGAAGCATCCCCTAACCAACACAAATGTAATTCTACTCTATGTAGATATAGTTGCAAATGGTATTTCACGGTACCAAGAAAATGGCCCCGACCAATTCAAAATTTTTCCATCCCAAGGTCATTCGTAGGAGATCGTTCCATTATCCTAGAGGCATCGCTCGATGCCACAAGGGCCCCAGTGTGCACGATGTCCACATTAAGCATGGATTTTAGTCATGACATAGACTCAAGTAGTAACGACACTAAGGCATCAGCCACGAAAACCTCCCTAGAATACACCACCTCCCAAACCCCTTTCTTATACCCCCCACCTGGCTTCGTCTCCGAGCAGGTTTTGGCAACACTGGTGTTACCCAACATATCGTTGTTGTTCCTAGTTTGATACCTCATCCCCCCTCCCAGAACACGAGCCACCAACGTTACTACCATAGGGTTAAATTCCCTCAGCCTGAGAAGCCGCAAGCAACCTAAGAAACAGTTGAGACCATCCCGGCAAAGGAAATTCCCATTACAAAATGGTTATCATGGCCAAGAAAACCAAAAACAGAGGAAAGAACATGGTAACCCCCACCATTCAAAGGGATTCACTAGTCTACACCATATATGATGTTATAGGCCACCCTACCGACATATGTCCAGAGTTGGACGAGTTAAAACCACTGCTTGGCTCTAAAGCAGACATCTCAACACCACGTTCCCATAAAAAGGAACCTACCACCAAAGGTAAAGGCAAACCACTATGTAATAATCATACATGCTCTCTCTATGGTACCTACGGGCACTATACTAACCATTTCCGAGAGATATCACAATATAAGGACACTTTATATGCGGTCGAACGATCCTATCAGAAGGATCCCTCCACCCAATCTATCGGATATGAACCTCGTGTCATCCCGTATATGCAGGAGAAATGACACGCACCAGAAAGAATTCCATTTGCCTCTCCTCCACCTAAGCCACCATACACCAACTAGGAATAAGGGAACCTGTTTGGCTCATCCTCTTGAGTTATCAGACACATCGATTACTGCAAACTGCTTGGTCGGGTCTTTGACCTAAGGTCACCTAGGCAACATTAATCTGTATTCAGGGAGATTCTAGATGGGGGGTAGTAATCAGAAGTGCCCCCCCCATGACCTCAGTCTAGGGGCAACCACAACTAAAATCAAAACTAGGAACCAAGTAACATCTCCCAAAACAAGGAGAGGTGATGCCACACATTCGCACTCCTGAAAAAATAATTTTCCAGTGCCGGAAGTTATGCACGCTCCCATATTATTTTTTAAATCTCATGTGTTTCAATAATTTTTTATGAAAAGAAGATGCTTTCACTTGAGGTAGCTGTTTTTGTAGGAAGAACCCGCAAACTACTTAGAACACCATCCACTAAAGGTTCTGGAGTAGGTATCATTCTACCCCAAGCATGATAGAGTCCCAAAAAAATTTACATATCTTGACATCATTTCTCCATCAGAAATAAACCATAGGGTCCTCATACCCGACTATGTATATCATCACCTCACCCTGCACATGATAAACGTCCACGTAGAGCCTCCCCTCCATGGCGCTTGTCACCCAAAGTAGACCATATATCACAGCACAAGTAACGCCATGGCCATACCATTCCAATCTGGGAAGCAACTCATGCTCATCCATTCATCATAAGGTCAAGTTTACCATTCAAACTCAAGCCCCCTTCCCGGATGACCAGGTTGTACAAGAAAATTGAAATCTCACCTCCACGCATCGCATTTGGCCCACCATACCTTCATCAGCATAATCCCATATGCGACACTTCTCCATTTACTTCATCAACCCCATGCATGAGACCAACCAATGGGACCCCCACCCTCAGAAAGACACCATCCTCACACCTTTAGTGAGTCAACCCTTTCATGTTTTGGGGTACCCATCTCTGTGTTTTGTACAAACCAAATCTCATTATTTTATTCTTTTGGTAACTGTACGAAGACCACAAACGATGCACTTCACCACTTCAACTACATATTTCATCTTTTCCCCCATGGTAGTAGTCCCTCATTCCCCTTGGTCAGAGTATTTCACCCCCATGCATGCACCATCATGACATTCATAGCCGGTTCACACCTGCTGTGGAAGTCCTACTAAATCCTAGGATTTTCCCTTCAGAAATAACTATGACTGCTGCCAAGCTACTAAAGTATACTCTGACCTCGGGCCACTGAATCCCCGTCATCCATTTTCTGTCACCTCTCACCAACATTCCTATGTTAAACCCATCACATGTAGGTCCAAGAACCCTCAGGTCAGCGACCCATGATTCAATTAAGGCTTCTTTTTTGTCGACCTCGACACCTCCTTTCCAAAAAGGAAGCAGTACCTTGGATCACCCCTCCCCATGAAAAGGGGTATCCTCAGGTGGCACTGTGGGAGACATAATTTTCCACAGATATCATCGACCCTCCTGAAATTCGACTACGACAAAAGCTTTCATGTCAAAATGGTATCATACCTTACAACAATTTTGCTTTCATTAAGATCTGTCGAAGACCCGTGCCTCCATAAGCATCTCTATCAACAATGCTTACACGAGAAGATCCCAACCAGTACATATGAGTACATTGTGCACCTAGATTCCATACCAAGTTTACGCATATGCGTACCACATTCCACCTATCATCAAAGAAAAAAAATGCCCCTGAGGGTGTCAGCAGTCATCGTCAACAACTGCCAGCATCACTACCATGGTAGTGATGTAGACAAAACATGTGTATATCAATTTTTTTTAACTAGCCATAACATCACAAGCATGGGACATACCCGCCTCGTAGAAATTTTGTATATATGTTGCATAATTTTTTTTCTTGTAGGGGTCCCTTAGACAATGGTCATCTCAGAAACGATGCAAGGTGTTGTCAATTCCAAGGTTCACTTAGGTCTCTCTCTCTCTCTCTCTGCGCATGATACAAAAAAGAAACTATAATGTATTTCAAATATACAATCCTTCCTAGACCTCACAGATTAGGGGGCAACTGTTAACAGTGGAAAATCGTATAGTAGAATATGACATTAATTAATGTCAAGCCTAAGGATTTACAAGGCAGAAACACATTATGGAATGAAGAAGTATTTAAAATATCCAAGGTTTTGAGAAAATCAAATTTGAACTAGTCTTAAATGCTAAATTGTATGCTTAATCATTTTAGAAGAGCGCCTTCTATCCGCCTTTTTTCCCGATAAGCACGCATTCCTGTAAATTGAAAAATGTCACTTCTCGGGACCACATAAAGCAAATGACAGTTACTCCTTATATGAAGCCGCCTAAGGACAGCCACCACCACCTCCTTAGACACTATGTGAGCACACAAGGGAATATTTCGAACACACAATGGAATCATACCTCCCCTTTGGGTCACCATCCATCATGTACCAAGGCAGGGAAGGAGGATTTGAAATCCACTATGTAAAGCCACCAAGAGATGAAGAAATGGTGATCACATTTTTATGCTGGCCAGAATTTCCCAACCAATACCAGCAGTGTGTGACCCGGAGCTGGAGATAGAGGGGACTCAATTATTGGCCACCAAACAATCCTAGTCCATTACAACGAAGAGAGAGGGAGACTGCATCAGAGGTAGAGCTTCGAAACCAACATCCTTGCATCGGGACCTAGAGCCATTGCCTAGGGGTCCTTTGGCAAGTGGGTAAAATTTCTTCTCCATTTCAAACATTTAATAAGAAGAGGCCTTTAAGCCATCGTTTGCATTATTACCCTTTTAACTCTCTTCAATAGCTTCTGTCTACTTTTGTTTTAGTTTTTAGTTTTCTTTGAGCATACATTCGCATATTTTTTCCTCTAGATTATATGCTTTTGATCTCCACCACATTCTCCCTGCGACCAATAGTTTATAAGGGTAGACCACACCCCTTAAACTGGTGTGATTTCGTACACCCATGCGTCAAATCCACCAAGACATATAGTTTTATTTTTTATTTTCTACGTGTTTAATTCTATTTGAACTACAAATATTTTATAACATTTTTAGACACACCTTTTGAGTTGAAAGGATGAAATTTGTTTGGTGGAGATAAGCTCGGGTATGCCTTTAATCAATTAAACATTTCCTTCCTTAGTTACATAAGTAACATTTTTCTCTAAACAAATTATTATAGATCTATTTTTCTCCCACCAAAACAATATTATCAACAAATCATAGGAACCTAGATGGATTCTATTGATATTTAATTATGTTTTAAATCCATTCAAATTTACATAACATTTTTTGACCTAGTTTGTTACTTTAATCAATTAAACATTTCCTTCCTTAGTTACATAAGTAACATTTTTCTCTAAACAAATTATTATAGATCTATTTTTCTGCCACTAATACAATATTATCAAAAAATCATAGGAACCTAGAGGGATTCTATTCATATTTAATTATGTTTTAAATCCATTCAAATTTACATAACATTTTTTGACTTAGTTTGTTTACCTTTTATGCATGTAGCTAGTTGAACCAACCATGAAATTTTCAAATTTTCAACATTTAACTAGCATTTTTCCACAACTTTTGGGATATCATAGCTAATAATATCTCATGGATATACTAAAATAGATACATGTTGTTCTAGCATAATACCTTAAACCTAGATCATGGTTAACTTAAGTTGTACTTGTCTATCTTAAAGAGAAACATTAATCTTCAATCTATTTATGTCTATGTCATATACTATGGTTTCCTCTTGCACATATTCCAAAGCTTGAACTAATTTGGTGTTCTATGGGAAGTTCCTCCACAATCCCAACATTTTAGAGATTCTCTTTCTCTTCCACCATTCATCTTTTTTTATCATATCAATTTGTTTGAAACCAGTTTAGTGTATAGGTTATAGTTGGTTATTTTGGTTTAACCTATTAAACCCATGGTACTTTCCAAAATAAAATATAATAGTGTATTTGGACTTCTTACTTCCCATTAGAGATTGATTTTTCTTTATTAAAATAAGATTTTGAACCCTCTCATAAAAAAAAAAATTTCTTCAATTTTATTACAACTTTCTGCATTTTTTTTTTTAGAGAGGGAGATAGTTCAGCAATCCTTGCACCTTCACTTTTTTTCCTCTTTAATGTATGGAACATATCTTAAGATGTTTGGAAAAGTTTCCATAAAATTGTACATACTGACTTGTACCAACCTAGAATAGTGAAATTCTTTAGCTAGGTTATTACAACATCTTCTTCCTTTACTCCATCAAATATAAGTGGTTTAATATTTTTGAACTCTTACTAAATTTTTGTTTTCTTTTTCTTTCATGATTTACTATAATTTCCATCAAATGTAAGTGATTTAATATTTTTTATCTCTAAGTAATTCAATATTTTTTAAGTCTCACTAAATTTATGTCTTATTTTTCTTTCTTGATTTACTATATTTTGGAGATGTTTTATCTAGTTCTTCGTTACTTTCATATTTTTCATATTCATTTTCACACTTATCAATTAAATTTTGAGCTGTTCTCCACTATAAAGAATCTTTTATGGTCCCTTATACCTATGTATATATAGGTTTATTAGGTTTATGGGTTGACTTTTGAGTTCACTCTTTAATGATATTCTCCTTCTCAGAACTTTACTTCAACAATTGTTCATCGTCGACCCTAATACTAGCCAACTCCTATATCATGTGTTTCACAATTTCCCGAAGTTGAGCGGCTGGAGGTGAAGACTCATTTAAATAAACCCAAATATAATCTCGTAAATTTCCTCCCTTCAATCTATGGGGGATTGATCCATTTTACAAAATATGATATAAGCATTAAATCCAACCTATTCATAGTGATATGTTCTATCATATGGTGGGTTGTTGTGAACATGAATCCAAAAAAGTGTAATTTCAGAGTCATATAGAGGCATATATAAAAGAAACTTTAAATTTTTTTACTAGTAATTGAGGGAATTAACTGTAATAAATACACATAATTATATTAAAAAACACAGGTTAGAGAACAAAATTACAATACATATGAAACAAATACAAAGGATAGTAGCTCAAATGAACACATATTTCTACTAAAAAAGAGTGATATATATATAATGTAAGCGAAATGTGAAGAAGGGAATCATGGCTCTGCACCATGAAAATAGTTCCCACTAAGTCACTAAAAAATGAAACGGAGATTTATAAAAAAATGTATATACAAGTAAGACTTCCCTTTTATCACTAAGGGGTTATGTTGGAATGTTGGTAATGACATCACTTCTCTTATTGGTAAGGACCTTGGGTTGGGGGATCTAAACACCATACTCTTTTGATTTAATGACTTGATGAGGGGGATCTCAACACCATACTCTTTCCATTGACTTGATGCAATAAGTGAACAATCATCAAATTTTTTCCTTGGCCTAGGTTTGAGAACATGTAGTGAGTGTGGGACCTCAAATTTGATACAATACCTGAACAATCATCAAACGTTTTCGTTGGCCTAGGTTTGAGAACAAGTAGTTAGTGTGGGACCTCAAACTTAGACAAATAAGTGGGATTTAGGATTACATGGCCTATAGGATGATATTTGAGGAAAATACACTATATCATTATCTTCAACACATATTTTCATCACATATTAGCCAGATAAACTCATATAGACTCAATACTACATGGTACTATACTAAAAAGTGGGGTATACTTGAATGGTACAATCCCACATGGTTTATTCTTCTTCTTGGTGGAAGAAAACTCTCTAGAAATTAAAATTTCCAGCAAAGGCCAAACTTTTAATGTTGCATATTTTAAGAAATTATGCTTTCGAGGATAAAACATATGTCAATTTTTCCTAAAATATCCAAATACATCTCTTCTTATTTTCTCCCTTCTATAGTCATATTGGGTCTCAAATTCAAAGGCTCACCAACCAAAATTACATTTCACCCTTGTTTTCACACTTGTATGAACTCAAATATTTGGAAACATCACAAATTCCTCACATTCTCAATTACCTATGGCATATGGCTCGAGAGGAATCAAGCTATACTTGACAATAAGCCTCCCCTAGCCATTGAATTTGCTTCTCACTAGTTGGATATTTTTTCCTTTTGTTCCCACACAAAATTTTCCATTTTCCATGCACCATACTTGTATCATTATTCAATTGAATCCTCATTATATTTCTTCAAGAGGTAAGCACAGATATCACCATTTATTAATTTCTTAGATTATCACTACTACTATATCCTTGTTCCATCATACTACTACATCTATTTCCCTATGCATACCCATTAATGAAGTTATTCCTTATACATCACAAAATCCTCATCCTGATGATGATGTCATTTAACATCCTTTAATCCAACATGGTATGTGAGATCTAAAGGAAAGAGAATACAACTAAATCTAGGATTTAATTAGTAAAGTAGATTCATTGGATGTTTGTTACATAATTGTATAAAAACCATATAATTACAAGAATAACCATATATTTCAATATTGTTAACCTTCTCTAAGTTGTATAGCTTAGATATTTCATTCCTTTGTTATTTTTGAGAAACAATATTCTATAACCAATCAATGAATATTTCTTAGAATAATATTAAAAACAACAACTATCCATTACAAATTAAATGATGTCTAGAATGTTGAATCAAGAGTCCAATTTCTTTAGTCTCTAGAGAAATTCATCGAACAACCAATTTGGAAACAAAAACCATACAAGGTACCAT
Organism: Pinus albicaulis; assembly: GCA_034641835.2. Classification (NCBI taxonomy): domain Eukaryota; kingdom Viridiplantae; phylum Streptophyta; class Pinopsida; order Pinales; family Pinaceae; genus Pinus; species Pinus albicaulis. The sequence continues at coordinate 48,231 of JAXQQM020081783.1, forward strand.
AATGAACCATAGAAAATTTCAATTTCATATTTTATTTAATGTAGAGTGAGACATGTTTCTTAAATAATTAATGACAATTTTCAAAATAACAATACATATGAAACAAATACACAAGATAGTAGCTCAAATGAACACATATTTCTACTAAAAAAGAGTGATATATATAGACTAGTAAGGTCAATGTGATGAAAGGAATCATGGCCCTAAACCATGAAAATAGTTCCCACCAAGTCACTAAAAAATGAAAAGGGGATTTATAAAAAAATATTTACATATGTATACAAGTAAGACTTCCCTATTATCACTAAGGGGCTATGTTGGAATATTGGGAATCACACCACTTCCCTTATTGGTAAAGACCTCCTGTTGGGGAATCAATCTCAACACCATACTCTTTCGATTGACTAACTTGATGAGGGGAATCTCAACACCATACTCTTTCCATTGACTTGATTCAATACCTAAACAATCATCAAAATTTTCCCTTGGCCTAGGTTTGAGAACAAGTAGCCAGTGTGGAACCTCAAACTTGATGCAATACCTGAACAATCATCAAATTTTTTCCTTGGCCTAGGTTTGACAACATGTAGCTAGTGTGGGACCTCAAAATCCCACAAATAAGTGGGATTTAGGATTACATGGCCTATATGATGATCTTTGGGGAGAATACACTAGATCATTATCTTCAACACATATAGTCATCTCATATTAGGGAGATAAGCTCATATAGTCTCATAATACAGGTTAGAGAACAAAATGACAATACATGTGAAACAAATACAAAGGATAGTAACTCAAATGAACACATATTTCTACTAAAAAAAAGTGATATATATAGAATCGTAAGCTCAATGTGAAGAAGGGAATCATGGCTCTTAACCATGAAAATAGTTCCCACCAAGTCATTAAAAAGTGGAATAGGGATTTATAAATTTTTTTTTACATATGTATACAAGTAAGACTTCCCATTTATCACTAAGGGGTTATGTTGGAATGTTGGGAATGACACCACTTCTCTTATTGGTAAGGACCTCGGGTTGGGGGATATAAACACCATACTCTTTTTATTGAATGACTTGATGAGGGGAATCTCAACACCATACTCTTTCAATTGACTTGATGCAATAAGTGAACAATCATCAAATTTTTTCCTTGGCCTAGTTTTGAGAACATGTAGCGAGTGTGGGACCTCAAACTTTACACAATACCTGAAAAATTATCAAATGTTTTCCTTGGCCTAGGTTTGAGAACAAGTAGCTAGTGTGGGACCTCAAACTTAGACAAATAAGTGGGATTTAGGATTACATGGCCTATAGGATGATATTTGGGGAAAATACACTAGATCACTATCTTCAACACATATTGTCATGACATATTAGCCAACTAAACTCATATAGACTTATAATAATACATGGTAATATACTAAAAAAGTGGGGTATACTTGAATGGTACAATCTCACATGGTTTATTCTTCTTCGTGGTGGAAGAAAACTCTCTAGAAATTAAAATTTCCAACAAAGGCCAAATTTTTAATGTTGCATATTTTAAGAAATTATGCTTTCAAGGATAAAACATATGTTAATTTTTCCTAAAATATCCAAATACATCTCTTCTTATTTTCTCCCTTCTATAGTCAAATTGGATCTCAAATTCAAAGGCTCACCAAAAAAAATTACATTTCACCCTTGTTTTCACACTTGTATGAACTCACATATTAGGAAACATAAAAAATTCCTCACATTCTCAATTGCCTATGGCATATGGCTCGAGAGGGGTGAAGATATAATTGACAATAAGCCTCCTCTAGCCATTAAATTTGTTTCTCACTGATTGTATATTTTTTCCTCTTGTTCCCACAAAAAAATTTCCATTTTCCATGCACCATACTTTGATCATTATTTAGATTGAATCCTCACTAGATTTCTTCAAGAGGTAAGCACAAAGATCACCATTTATTAATTTCTTAGATTATCACTACTACTACATCCTTGTTCCATCATACTACTACATCTATTTCCCTATGCATACCCATTAATAAATTTATTCCTTATACATTACAAAATCCTCATCCTGATGATGATGTCCTTTAACATCCTTTAATCCAACATGGTATGTCAAATCTAAAGGAAAGAGAATACAAATAAATCTAGGATTTAATTAGTAAAGTAGATTCATTGGATGTTTGTTACATAATTGTATAAAAACCATATAATTACAAGAATAACCATATATTTCAATATTGTTAATCTTCTCTAAGTTAAATAGATTAGATATTTCATTCCTCTGTTATTTTTGAGAAACAATATTCTATAACCAATCAATGAATATTTCTTAGAAAAATATTAAAAACAACAACTATCCATTACAAATTAAATGACGTTTATAATGCTGAATCAAGAGTCCAATTTCTTTAGTCTGTAGAGAAATTCATCCAACAACCAATTTGGAAACAAAAAACATACAAGGTACCACAATGAACCATAGAAAATTTCAAATTCATATTTTCTTTTAATGTAGAGTGAGACAGATTTCTTAAATAATTAATGACAATTTTTAAAATGACTATACATATGAAACAAATACAGAAGATAGTAGCTTAGATGAACATATATTTCTACTAAAAAAGAGTGATATATATAGATTAGTAAGGTCAATGTGATGAAAGGAATCATGGCCCTGAACCATTAAAATAGTTCCCACCAAGTCACTAAAAAATGAAAAGAGGATTTATAAAAAAATGTTTACATATCTATACAAGTAATACTTCCCTATTATCACTAAGAGGCTATGTTGGAATGTTGGGAATGACACCACTTCTCTTATTTGTAAGGACCTTCGGTTGGGGGATCTCAACACCATACTCTTTCGGTTGACTGACTTGATGAGGGGAATCTCAACACCATACTCTTTCCATTGACTTGATGCAATACCTAAACAATCATCAAATTTCTCCCTTGGCCTAGGTTTGAGAACAGGTAGCTAGTGTGGAACCTCAAACTTGATGCAATACCTGAACAATCATCAATTTTTTTCCTTCTCCTAGGTTTAAGAACAGGTAGCTAGTGTGGGACCTCAAAATCGGCCAAATAAATGGGATTTAGGATTATATGGCCTATAGGATGATCTTTGGGGAAAATACACTTGATCATTATCTTCAACACATATAGTCATCTCATATTAGGGAGATAAGCTCATATAGTCTCATAATACTACATGGTAGTATACTAAAAAATTGGGGTATACTTGAATGATACAATCTCACATCTTTTATTCTTAGTTTTGGTGGAATAAAATTCTCTAGAAATTAAAATTTCCAACAAAGGCCTAACTTTTAATGTTGCATATATTAAGAAATTCTTCTTTAAAGGATAAAACATATGTCAATTTTCCCTAAAATATCCAAACACATCTATTCTTATTTTCTCTCTTCTATACTCAGATTTGGTCTCTAATTCAAAGGCTCACCAATCAAAATTACATTTCACCCTTGTTTTCACACTTGTATGAACTCAAATATTGGGAAACATCACAAATTCCTCACATTCTCAATTTCCTATGGCATATGGTTCTAGAGGAACCAAGCTATACTTGACAATAAGCCTTAGCAAGCCATTAAATTTGTTGCTCATTGGTTGAATATTTTTTCCTCTTGTTCCTACACACAAAATTTTCCATTTTCCATACACCAAACTTGGATCATTATTCAGATTGAATCCTCACTAGATTTCTTCAAAAGGCAAGCACAAATATCACCATTTATTAATTGCTTAGATTATCACTACTACTACATCCTTGTTCCATCATACTACTACATCTATTTCCCTATGCATACCCATTAATAAAGATATTCATTATACACTACAAAATCCTCCTCGTGATGATGATGTCCTTTAACATCCTTTAATGGAACATGGTATGCCTGATCTAAAGGAGAGAGAAGACAAATAAACCTAGGATTTAATTAATAAAGTAGATTCATTGGATTTTTGTTACATAATTGTATAAAAACCATATAATTACAAGAATAACCATATATTTCAATATTGTTAATCTTCTCTAAGTTGTGTAGATTAGATATTTCATTCCTCTATTATTTTTGAGAAACAATCTTCTATAACCAATTAATGAATATTTTTTAGAGAAATATTAAAAACAACAACTATCCATTGCAAATTAAATTATGGCTAGAATGTTGAATCAAGAGTCCAGTTTCTTTAGTCTGTAGAGTAATTCATCCAACAACCAATTTGGAAACAAGAAACATCCAAGGTACCACAATGAACCATAGAAAATTTCAGATTCATATTTTCTTTTAATGTAACGTGAGACATGTTTCTTAAATAACTAATGACAATTTTCAAAATGACAATACATATGAAACAAATAAACAGAATAGTAGCTCAAATGAACACATACATTTCTATTAAAAAAGAGTGTTATATATAAAATCATAAGGTCAATGTGATGAAAGGAATCATGGCTCTGAACCATGAAAATAGTTACCACCAAGTCACTAAAAAATGAAACAGGGAATTATAAAAAAAATGTTTACATATGTATACAACTAAGACTTTCTTATTATCACTAAGAGGTTATGTTAGATTGTTGGGAATGACACCACTTCTCTTATTGGTAAGGACCTCATGGGGATCTCAACACTATACTCTTTCGATTGACTTGATGCAATACCTAAACAATCATCAAACTTTTTCCTTGGCCTAAGTTTGAGAACAAGTAGCTGACCTCAAACTAGATGCAATACCTGAACAATCATCAAATATTTTCCTTTGGCCTAGGTTTGAGAACAGGCAGCTAGTGTGGGACCTCAAACTTGGAAAAATAAGTGGGATTTAGGATTACATGGCCTATAGGATGATCTTTGGGGAGAATACACTAGATCATTATCTTCAATGCATATAGTCATCTCATATAAGCTAGATAAGCTCATACAGACAAATAATACTACATGGTACTATACTTAAAAAGGGGGGTATACTTGAATGATACAAACCCACATTGTTTATTCTTCTTCTTGGTGGAAGAAAACTCTCTAGAAATTAAAATTTCCAACAAAGGCCAAACTTTTAATGTTGCATATATTAAGAAATTCTGCTTTCAAGGTTAAAAAATATGTTATTTTTTCCTAAAATATCCAAATACATCTCTTCTTATTTTCTCCCTTCTATTTGTTGCTCACTAGTTGGATATTTTTTCCTCTTGTTCCTACACACAAAATTTTCTATTTTCCATGCACCATACTTGGATCATTATTCAGATTGAATCCTCACTAGATTTATTTGAGATAAACACAAAGATCACCATTTATTAAAACCATAAGAAAACTAACATAACATATACCTAATTTTTATACCCAATTTTTTTAAAATTAAATCCATAAGAAAACTATCCTAACATATTTTAATTAAAATTTATGAAACAATGAAATGATAAGAAATTATTCTTGAATGTAATTTTATTATATTTAAAATTTTGATTTTTTATTATGAAAAAAAATAGTGTTTTTTAAATATTGTTAAACATACATGTTAACTAAACATTAAAAAAAATATTCTATACCAAAATAATGTTAAACAAACATATTAACTAATATACTCAAGTACCTAACCTAAAGGTTCAATGCTAAAAAAAAATTAAATAAAAATGGTTATTCATATTATCAACTTAATCTCCCATTCAGAATAATCAACTTAATCTCTCATTCACAATGAACAAAAGAAAATATCCTGGACATGACAAGATGTTCATTCTACAAACCTAAAAGCTCAAGAAAATTCAAAAGTAAATATCCTGGACATTACCAAATGTCCATTCTACAAACCTAAAACCTCAAGAAAATTCAAAAGTAAATATCCTGGACATTACAAGATGTCCATTCTACAAACCTAAAACCTCAAGAAAATTCAAAAGTAAATATCCTGGATATTAAAGGATGTCCATTCTACAATCCTAAAGCCTCAATAAAATTCAAAAGTTTGTAAGGTCCCTATAGGCACGAGGAAATCAACATGCAGTTTTGACTTACAATTTTTTTTGAAATTTCAATGTTGTGATAACTCGTTCAAATTTAAGCTATAACGGAGGTTGTAACATCTTCAGTTCCGCTTTCAAGAGTAATATCTTTATTACCATCAACTTCATTAGGCTTTGAATTTTCCTTCTTGTCATATTTTTCAGTTCTATCCATTGATTCTTGATCATCTTTAGTGTCAACTTCAATGGACTCTGAAATATCCTTCTTATCATCCTTTTCAGTTTTCATCAGTACTTCTTGATCATCCATAACCTCTCAAGATGTTTCTTCATCTTTTCCATCTTTTTTATGTCTTCAACTTATCAGTTCATATCTTTCCCACTTTCTTTTGCGGCATTCTTGGGCGATATCATGGAGTTCATAATTGCGAGATACTTCATCATTGGGTTCCTACGCCTACTATTAACATCTCACAGTCCTTGGTGCTAAGCTTTTCAATTGGGGTCTATGTTTCCTCTTACAAAGATGACTACTCAAGTACAACCTGACTGTTAAACACTTTGTTACATATCTTGCAGTCTCTGCTTGGAACTGACACCTTTTGACGTTTTGGGGATGACACGCTTCCTTCTTCCTCCGTTCTCATCTGCTGTTTTCTTTTTCCAATACTTCTATCAATGTCTTGGGCCTGGTCATCCTGCTTTGTTTGAGGTTTTGGTTGATTTCCTAACATCATCTGGTGTTTTTCTGTCAATGTATGTTCTGTATTAAGATCTTGTATGGTTCTACAATCAACGTCACAAAGAGAACACCATCCAGCTGACTCTACCCACTTCTTTCTATCTCTTGAGGCCTCTTTGAGCTTTTTTATCATGGACTGGTGTTTCTTTCCAAATGCATGAAATTTGTGAAGCACTTCCTTGGTGACACAATCAACGTTACACAGTGAACACCAGCCAGGTCGTTCAAGATTATTTGGTTTTTTATAATTTTCTTTGGCTGCCCCTTTTGTCTCAGGTGTCTCTGTAAACTTAAGCTGCAATTCCCGATTTATTTTCTTCTTCAACTCCTGATGTGAAACCTGAAACACCATATTGAATATCATAGTTATTAGAATAGTACTCATGCCTTTGGATGGAGTCCATTACCATATGTGAAAAGGTGTATTATAGAAACATCAATATATATTTTAAAATAATAAAAAAAACAATCGACACTAAATTAAAACATGAATTTTTCGAACATTAAATAAATTTTTTAATGCAGGATACATTCGCAGTTTTAAAAAAACATGCCTTCGTAGATTATCATGCTATTAATATATAGAAATCACCTCCTTTTCTGGCTGAGCTTGTAAACTTTTTTTAGTCTCTGAATCGGTTGGTAAGCTAATACTGTGGTCGTCACTAGGGCCTGAAGACGAACTGCGTTCTGTGGCGTCTGAATCCTTCGGTGAAGCGAGTTTGCGATCTCTCTGGCGAGATGGGTTATTCCTTCGTACCTGTCCCTTCCTACGTGCAGTAGAGGAAGGTGTCTTGTTCTTTTTTCTTCCAATTACCTGTTGCAAAGTATTAGAAATGATTTTAAGAAAAAAAGTAAAAAAGACTTTTTAATATAGGAAAAAATGAAAATCCTTACATAGTTGTATAGTTGTATATAATTAAGTATATAAAAGTTTTTCAATATAAAAATCACTTTTAAGAATTGCTAGCAATATTTGCAATGACATAACTTTAGCCATTTCAAATCTAAACACCACATCCTTGTAAATAACTACATAACAATCAATTCAATATTAAAATCACCTTTAAAAGTTATTGGAGCTTGTAATAATTTTCTTAAATGATTTTTTAAAAATATCTTAATGAATAATTTGTGAACTCTTTTGGAATGAGTCACTGTAGTTTATTATCAGAATTATAGAAGCCAAATTTAAATTTAAAAAAACAAACTTATAAATCTAAAATTAACCTAAAAAGTAAGCACAGACAATAAAATCAAGTGAATATCATTAATATACATTGAATATAACACCCCCGTCGAAAAAAATCCTTTGAATTCATCATTATGTACAAATCTAAATAATATTGTAAGGAAAAAAAAAACTACATAGCCAAACCCCAACTCATTACATAGAAAAAAAATTATGATTTCATTACAATACAAAATGCAAAATAAATTCATGAATAAACATTATGCAGAAATCCAAGGAACACCGTCACCTAGACTAAGTAGGAAAAAAGAGGACTCCATAGCCAAGCCCTAACTCATTAAGTTGATAAAAAATTTTATGGTCTCATTACAATACAAAATATAAAAGGGAATGGGTAGAATAAGAACCTGTCGCTGCAGCTGTCGCAGTGGCAGATGTTGACCTCCTCTTACAAAAGGTTCCGATTCCAGATCTGTCCTTATCAATTCTCTTCTCGCTACCTCCTGACTGTGATATCTCGGTTCTATAAACACCATTGCATTCGATAGGGGCATGCCAATGGGTTCTCTGTAGTGCTCGGGCTCACTAATGGATATTCCCGTGGGCCCTCTAAAGCCATAGGGTGAAAGTGTTGCCCTCCCATCACCCAAATGGGTTCCAAACACGTCATTGTCGAGGCGTCCAAAGCTCTCTCGCAAGAAAGATCCGGAGGGTAAAGGAGCAGCTGCGCGAGTAGATATTGTCGGTAGCGGGAGGTGGGGAAAAACCCTAGTTTCACGCAGAGGGTCTTCATATTCTATGAAGTAACTCTGCCCTGAACCTCCGCCCCTTCCGATTGTTGGAGCTCCAACAGCACGACCATATCTGTTGTACTCCATTTCTTATTGTTTGGACTGCTAATTGCTTAGTTTCGTTATCTTTGATTCCGCTCTCGGAAAGAAAGAACAGAATAACCTAACTCAAGATTTGGGAGTTTTGATATTTGAGCAGATCTCTCCTTTATAAACGCATGAGTCATAAAAGGAAACGGTTCATTTAACCCATAATGGGTATCTGAGTTTAGGTCATCTAAGGAGTGATCAATTTTGACGACATCAATTTTGACTACAAAAATATTTAAAATGGGGTGAAGGTACATTGGATTTCAGCTTGATGTTCCATAACCGGAACTTTGTTCGATGGGTATTTGGGGTTTAGGTCATGTAAGGAATGGTTATTTTTTACCACCAGCCTAGATCCATCTTACCTTGGATCTATCATGCATCGAGAGGGATACAAATTCTAAGAAATGTTATTAATATAAATATGTTTGGTAATCATAAAAATGAACTAATTAATATATTAAATAACAAATACACCTATCATAAAATTGAAATTGCCCTCTTTTCATATTGATCATATGGAAATGGTGGTTGAAATCGAAGACCATCCAAAGATTTAACTAGAGATATTGCAATAAAAGTGAGACCTTGTCGCTCTGTCCTTCCAATATCAATAGTTGAATTTTACCATAAATAAATAAAAAATTAAAATGGAGTGAACGTTCAATGTTCCATAAATGATAGTTTTGTTGTGCTTATAGGTTTAGTAATGTACAGATATTATAATGTAATATTTAATATTTTGAGTAAATCAAATTAATTTAAAAAATAAAAATAAACAAATATTAATGTAATATAAATATTTTAATTGAATTAAAATCAATTTAAAATTTAAATAATAAAATAAAAACAATCCTATAAAATTAAATAAAAATTAAAATGGTGCATGGTATTGCCCCATGTATTGTTCATGGTAATGACAACACATGGTATTGACACATGGTTTTCATGTGGAATGTGGGTTATTTAAATGGGGAATTAAACCAACTTACGACAACTAATGAGTTTTGGTTGAATAATTGGTAAAAAAATAGTTTTTTTAGTCGTATCATTTATAATAACTAATTTTGAATATTTCAATATTTCTTAAATAATTTAGAATTGTGGTGGAGTCAAATTTTTAATGTAATATAAATATTTTAATTGGGTCAAAATAAACTTAAAATTGAAATAATGAAATAAAAATAATCCTATAAAATTAAATAAAAATAATTCTATAAAAGTTAAATAAAAACTAAAATGACTCATGGTATTGGAAATTGTGGTGGAGTCGATTACATAATGTAATATAAATATTTTAATTGGGTCAAAATAAACTTAAAATTGAAATAATGAAATAAAAATAAACCTATAAAATTAATAAAATTAACCCTATAAAATTTAAATACAAATTAAAATGACCCATGGTATTGGCTATTGGTATTGTCTCATGGTATTGGCCCATGGTATTAACTCATGGTATTGGCAATTATGGTGGAGTCAATTGCTTAATGTAATATAAATAATTTAATTGGGTCAAAATAAACTTAGAATTGAAATAATGAAATAAAAATAACACTATAAAATAAAATAAAATAAAATAAAAAATTAACTAAATAAAAATAACCCTATAAAAATTAAATAAAAATTAAAATGAAGAATGGTATTGGCACATAGTATTGACTCATGGTGTTGGCAGATGGTATTCATGTGAAATGTAGCTTACTTAAAAGAGGATTAAACCAACCTCGAAGTTGAAATAATTGGTAAAAAATAATTTTGTATGGTGGTTTATTAATTTTGAATATTTTAATATTTCTTAAATAATTTAGAATTATGTGCAATAATTATTTAATATATTATTATTGACAAAAAATATAAATATTAAAAATAAAATAATATTTTAACTATAACAATATTTTTTAAATAATGACTCAATTTACATAATTTATTAAACAAATAACTTTTTATATTTATAATTAATTAAATTATAATTAATCACTATATTATAACTAATCATTAACCATTAATTATATAATTAATTAATTAATTATAAACTATGGTTAATTGATTAATTATTATGATATTAATTAATTATTTATTTATTTATAAATAAAAAAGTTTATAATCAATTAATTATATTTATAGTTAATTATTATAAAAAAAAATTATAATTAATTAATTATATTTATAATTAATTATTATAAAAATTTTATAATTAATATTATTCCTTCCAATTAATAACTTCAAAATTTTTTAATTTATATATTAAAACTAAATTAACCGTCTTAGTTACCTTACAAAAATAAAATAAAATAAAATAAAATTTTAATTTATATATTAAAACTAAATTAACCGTCTTAGTTACTTTACAAATAAATAAATAAATAAAAATAAATAAAAAATTCATAACCTTGGTCTGCTTTGTTCAAAGAAATTGATCTCTATAAAAGTCTAAAACCCTTCTCTAAAATTCTTCATTCTAAAAAAGTCCTGATGATGGATCCCAGTTGGGGTTCGAAACATCGACACATGTTCTTCAATACTGTGGATAATCCGGAACACTTCTTACAAAATGATCACCACAGAAGTCTAAAAACCAAAATTTTGTCTCTACACTGAGGGGATTCTTGGGATGAGATTTGTAATCTTGAAAAAACTAATAAAAATTGAAAGAAGGGTAGCAGACTTGAAATTTCTTAAAGAATGCCATGACAATAATCTTATTCCACCTTTTGCTCGAATTAAACCTGTTTCACACCTTCGTAGATATAACAAATATTTTTTAAAATTAAGTTTTTATCTGATTCGCGGAGAAATTAGGAGGATCAGAGCTGTGTTAGATAAACTTGGTCGCTCCGCCCTCTATCTACATTTAAAATTAGCTAACTCAGTGACGTCAGACTTATGGGAAATAATTGATGCCAGAACTGCTATTAAGGCTGAGAAGGAAGGTCAGTTAACAAAAGACAGACCTGTAATAACACTTCTGATGCTGGTGTATATCGGTTTGATTCAAGTGCTGATGGACGGGTACGGTCAGATATTGCTGAAACTATGAGGGAGAACGTTGTTGATCCGAATGGTACCAACGACATTTCATTCACTAGCAGCTTAGATTACTCCGGGAGAAAGGGTATAAAACCAAATTGCAAATCAGATGTTGCAGACAGTAGCCAGAAAGATTACAAAGAAGTCTGCAATAACACCGCTGATAGGATGGGTTCTAGCTCAGGTATGATCCCCTCTTTTGTTCTTTTATTAAAAAATAAATAAATAAATAAAATGAAATAAAAAATAATAAATAAATAAAATTAAAATTAAAAATCAAAAATTAAAATTCTAATAATTATTCCTATTAATTAATTTTTATTTTACTTAAAATAAAAATTAATTAATTATAAAATAATTATTAGTACTTTCTTCTTTATTCCTAAAAATTATTAATTTTATATATTAATATAATTAATTAAGATGGATTAATAATTAATTATAAATATAATTTATTAAACAAATAACTTTTTATATTTATAATTAATTAAATTATAATTAATCACTATATTATAACTAATCATTAACCATTAATTATATAATTAATTAATTAATTATAAACTATGGTTAATTGATTAATTATTATGATATTAATTAATTATTTATTTATTTATAAATAAAAAAGTTTATAATCAATTAATTATATTTATAGTTAATTATTATAAAAAAAATAATTAATAATTAATTAATTATATTTATAATTAATTATTATAAAAATTTTATAATTAATATTATTCCTTCCAATTAATAACTTCAAATTTTTTAATTTATATATTAAAACTAAATTAACTGTCTTAGTTACTTTACAAAAATAAAATAAAATAAAATAAAATAAAATTTTAATTTATATATTAAAACTAAATTAACCGTCTTAGTTACTTTACAAATAAATAAATAAATAAAAATAAATAAAAAATTCATAACCTTGGTCGGCTCTGTTCAAAGAAATTGATCTCTATAAAAGTCTAAAACCCTTCTCTAAAATTCTTCATTCTAAAAAAGTCCAGTTGGGGTTCGAAACGTCGACACATGTTCTTCAATACTGTGGATAATCCGGAACACTTCTTACAAAATATGCTACAACTTGTAGATGAATTTAGAGGTCGCTTCTGTGATGGAGGAACCAAGCCAAACCTCTTACATGAGGTGGAGTGGTACACTTTATATCAATAAATATCACTTTTATCATATCCACTTTGCTCTTAGTAGAGGCACAAACTCTAGAGTTGAGATTGCAATCTTATAGGCTCTTTTACATTTATGCAATTTCTATAATATTAAGAAATTGCATATTTTTGGTGATTGTAAATTTGTTTTAGATTAGAGAAATGGAAAGGTAGAAGTGAAAACTTCTTCCTTAGAGGCTATTATAGAGGCAATCAAGAAAGAAGCAACATATTTGGTGTTATGCAATTCCAAAAAATACAAGAAAGACAAAATGAAATAGAAGAGACATAGAGATATCACGAGAAAATAGTCAAGTAAAATTTTTGTGCGGGTTTCTGGCATCCTTTTTCTTTGATAGATATCTACTTATATGGATGGAGTCGTAGAAATACCTAGTCACCTACATGAAATGATCATTCAAATCGATGTTGATAAGCCTATTGCTTCATTCTATTATGTGCCTGATGTAGATTATCTTTGAGATGAGCGATCATAGAGGCAGAGTTCTGTAAGAGTTGATCAACAACATGCACTATGGAACAACCAATGAGGTAAGACACTAGTGATGCTGGAAGTTGTCAATATACAACCTAGTAAGGTGTCATCTTCATGGCTTCATGATATTTAGTGTTGTACCACCATTCAACTAGAGGTATCCATTGGACCCATTCATGTGGCTTGTTAGAAGTGAAAGAGCGTAGATATGTTTCCAAGCATTTGTTGACGGTGTCTGTCTCACCATCGGTTTAGGATGAAAAGCTGTACTGAGTTGTAGTTGTGTGCCCTAGAGCTTGAAAAGTTCCTACCAAAATTTGTTGGTGAAGGTGGGGCCACGGTCACATACAATAGAAGTCGAGATCCCATGTAGTTTGAATATTTTTTCCATGAAAATTTGCACCACAAATGTTGGGATAAAAGGGTAGGGTAGAGCACAAAAATGGGCATATTTGGAGAGCCTATCAACAATCACCATGATAATGGATTTGTTTCATGACTTTGGGAGGTCAGTAATGAAATTCATGGCGATGTCTGTCGATAACGAAATCCTAAATTTCCGGTCATTAGAGAAGAGTGAAATTCAGCCAAGATGTGGGGTTTGAGATCTGAGGTTAGGGAGAGAACTATTCAACCGTTGTAACAAAGAACCTCATACTGCCAAGAGTAGTTAGTGGAGGCATTGTGATCGTCTCTCAAGTTCTTAACTAGTTGGGACACGGAGGGTTGGCTGAACCATTCCCAACGAGCGTATTCAATCAAATCTGATCGGTGTAGAAAGAGTGATAAAAGGTTACCTTCGTATTCAAATTATCTTGGTAAGGCATCAACTATGACATTGTCACATCCCTTTTTTAAATGATTTCATAATCATATCCCATCATTTTTTCTAACCATTTATTTTTTTGTGCTGATGATAGACACTTCCCTTCAAAATACTTTAAACTATGATGTCAGTACGGATTTGGAATCATCTCCCCAATAATTATGGGCGCCAAGTGTTGACTACATGTAATATGGCCATCATTTCTTTCTCATATATGGATTGTCCCAGATGTGTGCCACTGAGTTGTTGAATAGTGAAGGCCAATGGTCTACCTTCCTCCATTAAGACCACGTCAATGGCCATACCGAAAGCATCACATTGAACAACAAAATATTTGGTGAAATCAAGTAGAGCCAAAACTGGAGTTAATCACATGGATTGTTTGAGAGCCACGAATGCCTGTTGCATGGTTTTAGTCCATAAGAATGATTTTTCCTTCAGAATATTAGTTAGGGAACGTGAAATACGTGCATAGATGCTGACGAATTTGCGATAGTAATCTCTAAGACCCATTAATCCCGTCAAAATCTTCAAGGTTTTGGGTTGGGGCCAATCCTGCATTACCTAAATCTTCTTTGGATCCGTAAGTTGGATCTGGATACGAATGAATGAGCAGGTTGTTTTGTGATATCTAAGTGTTTTCTGTGTTATGAGTATCGGCTATGCTTTGTGTTATTTATGAGATTCTACCAGCTCGCTGAATACTGATGATCTATTGATGCATACATGGATGTGATACTATAGGATAGAATGAATGCATAGACCTGGTTATGATTAGTCACCTCACTTCAGTTAGCATGTTCTCTAATGGTTTATGATATTTTCTTAATTTATTCTCCCAATATATTTTTAAGGGTTTCTGTGTTAAGGCTTCTCTTGTGCATGTCTAATAGAACTGAAGGGACCCACTTTAATTAAATTTATCTCTCTCAAGGTGTGGAAACCTCATTCTAGCACCCTCCCATACTACTTCAGGTGACACCTTGACCTACACAAGCATGCCACTGTTGAAAGGGCCAATAGTGAAGGAGTTTGTTGGAAAACCTTTATACCGAACCTGGGTCAAGACCCCTCAAGCCAACAAATGGTTCTGTTGCTAGGACCGAGAGAATTTTGAAAGAGAGATCGGGTAATGCCATGGGGTCATTGGAAACTACTGAATCCTGAACTTGAGGATTGGTTTCAAAAACAGATTCAGGAGTTTTCCCTAAAAGAGAACAAAATTAAGATGCTATTTTTCAAAGAGTGGAAGAACAAGAACATCTTTATAGAAGAGCACGGAATCTTCTTTGCATCCTTCGCACAAAAATTACATTAGTGGCTAGCACGATTGGCAAAGTTCCAGACCTGATGGAAATACGATGAAGTCACACAATGGACCACTAAATTGATCCAACAACTAGAAAAGACTGATAATATGATCACCACCACTGTAGACCATTGGGTTGATAGTATTTTGGGAGGGTTTGTAATAGAATTTGTTTTTGATCAATTTGTATCATATTCGGAAGCAGAGAAAATATTATTCAAAGAATTTAGAGGCAATTTCTTGCAAACTCTACCATTGTTGATAAAGATGTTATTGTGCAAAAAGGGTTTCCTCTGGGGCCACACCAAGAAAATGACCTCCGACTAGAGTGGAAGAACAACAAGAAGTGGTAAATAATACTAGGTTAATCAAGAAATAGATAGATCAATATATCTTCCTGTAAAGGAATTGCTTGATCGTCACCAAGGCAAGGCTGCGCAAGTTGGAACTAGTCCCTCGACTATGCCATCATCGAACCCATGCAAGGGTAAGAACTCTCCTACCTTTAAGGGTGTGGGGGATGAGGCTATTGACCGATTCTGGTTTATAGAAGAGTCTATATGGACTGCGCAGAACATTAATAATGATGTTATCAAAAGAGTGTAGTTGTCCATAGGCTTTGAAGGAAGGGCCTTGGATTGGTTTACGGGATATATTGGTTAGCACATGAACCCATCCATACAAGACATTAAGAATGCCTTGATGCAGCAGTTCTAGAAACCGAAGTCCTACTCTCAATGTGTGGTCAAATTGAAATATTTTTAGCAAGGACCTACAAAGTCCGTCTAGGAATTTGACCAATGACTGAAGAAGGTCATCAATGATGTGGAATTTATCTATGAGGACAAACAACATATGGAATGGTTTATTGCCAAGTTGTTACCACATCTACATGGACTCATGGGACAAAAAAATATCGACTCCGAGGAAGAAGCTCTTGATATTTCCATGAAGTTAGAAGTTGTGCCAAGAAATGATATTCAATTTGTGACACTACAAACCCAGAGCCAACTAGAGGAAGTGCACTTAGAAATTCAAAACTTGCAAAGTTATCGGGGTAAGGAAGATAGCCTAGATCTCTGGTGCATACATTGAAGGGTGTTAGGTGACACTAATGATCAGTGATGTTCATTGTCATATTATATGCAGGCTAGGGGGCCAAGTACCCTATGCCCTAGAGAAATGGCTAGACCCAGTACACCTAGGGTGTGGTGCACTGATTTTTGGGTATCAGGAAGGCATGATACAGATCACTTCCCATGGTTAGGTGCCTATGTTCTTGGAATGAAACAATACTGGTGTAAATTCTTCTCGTCTGTGCATCGCGATGAAAAAAAATACTGAAAATTCAACCTGATGGTAGATAGGGGAAACCTATATAAAGTGCAAGTTGACCCCTCATCACCACTATCTCCCTCTCGGCAGGAAGGATCCCCCAGAAGAGGAAGGGGAGGAGGGAGAGGTTGAAGTGTAGGTAAGGTATGAGGGAAACTAATCTCGTATAGCTATGGGGACACGGGACATTATGCAAGAGACTTCCCGAACCGTGGGTGCCAATCCTGTAGATATTGTAGGCAATTCGACCATGTCATTAAGGACTTCTTGATGCTACTAGAAAAAATGCAAGAGAAAAAACAAACACCCACATAGAATATCCAATGGGTTAAGGCAGAACCACAAGATAATGGGCCAAGTATCAATTAGATCATGCACAACCGCATTGCCACTGGAGGCGCTGAGGAAAAGTTGTGAATAAACCACTGATGAGGAAGGCTGTTGAGAAAATAGAAAACCTAGATCTGAAAAAGGATAAAGACAACTTTATGGAAACTTAGAAGGAGATCACAGATGAAGCATCTACCTTAAAGACTACAGTAGATCCAAAAGATGATGAAGCATTTAAGCCATTTCTTCAGGCATGTATGAAGCTATTGCACAACCAGAAGGCACTAGAGAATCTACAAGAATTAATAGATATCAGCGCAAAAAAAAAATTCTCACAACCAGAGGTTAAAGCTGTGAACAAGTTGTACAAGAAAAAAAAAATGACCGGGCAGGAGATTCATATGACTACACAAATTGGAGACTATGAAATGGACCAAGTCATCCTTGACTTAGGATCGGACGCAAATGTCCTACCCAAGCAAACATGGAAAGGAATGGGAGAACGTAAGTTGGAGTCGTCCATTATTCAGTTACGGATGGCTAATTAGCAAAAGATCATTCCACTGGGGTGACTGCTAAAGGTTATGGTAGACATCAAAGGTGTTAAATTTTATGCTGATTTCGAATTAATCGAGTTTGTGGATGATGCAGACCCTTACCATGCACTCTTAGGTCTGGATTGGGGTATTGACATGGCCGTTATCATTAATTTGAAGAGGAGGAGTATGCTATTTGAAAGGGAAGGTACATAGATGATCATCCCTTTTGACCCAACAGAAGGAGAGTGATACACTGAACCAGTACGTGAGGAGGAGGATGTTGATCACATTTACAAACTAACCACCCAGGACAATGATTGGATCAACCCCACAACTGATGGAATATTATTATGTAAGAAAGACAACAAATTATTCTTAGACTCAAATGGAGAGATAGAAAATTGGCATAACCAGTTGCATGATTTATCTATGTTGTGGTGCCTTAAGATCATAAATAGGTTCTGATGCATCTCCTTAGAGGTAAGAGAACTACGCTACTTTGATGGTTATGGTAGTGTTAAGGAATTTCTTAAAACAATTGAATCACATGTCCCTAAAGAACGAAGGTTTTAGGCCCTTGACTTGGCTATGCGTGCCACCCCTGCACGATCATGGGAAACCCATAAGTAACCTTTTCAGGACTTGGGGGAATGCCAAAATATGATGATCCTGTGACTTGACCCTCCAGTCAACCTACCCATGGAACTCTTCTCAGGTCAAGGGGATCTGCGCAATCACTTGGCTCTTTGGATGGAAGTTTTGAATAAAAACACATGGAATGAATGGGTCCATATGTTTACTCGCACTTTAGGACCAATACCCACCTCCTGGTATTTGGATGTAGAACTACACTAATGCACTCATCATTGGGGCACAATAACTATGGATTTCATGGTGAATTTTGGTCGAGTGGGAGGAACTGAGAAACTTGATGAAGCCCTGCAAGATATATATGCTTTAGTATTTAATGAATCCTTCTCTAAGTAGGAGTGTATTGCACCAACCTAGGATGTACAGTTGTAGGATTTTGTGAATTGCATAAATTTGTCAGTAGAAGACTATGATGAGGACACCTAGAATATCACTATCCTAGAATCAGAAGGAGAACGTGTCGTTGCGAGACCTTTTCTACAGGGAGCTGATGTTACCAAACCATTGAAACTGAAGGAAGTCAACATTGGCATGGAATAATAGCTCAAGGTGGCCAAGGTTGAGGATTACTGGGATAGTGACATAATGGGAAAGATTGCGGAGCTGCCGACTGAATATCAGGATATGTTCCCCAGAAAGTTCTCAGAACTAAAAAAGGATCATCGGGGATATGGGCATTATGAGGATTACCCTGAAACTAGATGCGTGCCATGTCACATAGAAACCATATCATCTAAACCCCTAATACAAATAGAAATTCATGGAGGAAATAGAGAAAATGGTGGCCGCAAATATCATTGAACTGGTGGAATAGTCAGATTGGATAAGCCCTATGGTGGTCCAGGAAAATAAAACTAAATGAGAGATAAGGATACTTTTAGACCTACAAAAGTTAAACGATGCCTACGTACATGATCCTTTCCCTCCACCATTCTCTGATGAAATTGTGGATAATGTGGGAGGTCAGGAAGCATACTCATTCACTGATGGGTTCTTAGGGTACCATCAGATCCACATAGCACCTGAAGACCGCAACAAGAAAACCTTTGTGACTGAGTGGGGATCGTTCGTGTAAAATTTCATGCTGTTTGGATTGAAGAATTTCCTTTCCATATTTTCACCCAAAGTTGTTTCAATATCCAGGGAATTCATTCATAAGTTTCTAGAAGTCTATTTTAGCAATTGGATAATTTTTGGATTAGTGAAGAACCATGTGGGAAACATGCACATGATGTTGGATGCCTATAGGAGACACCAAATTTCTCTAAACATCAAGAAATGCATATTCTATGTCCTAGTTGGGATTCTATTGGAGCACATGGTGTCTTAGCAGGGATTGATAGTTGACGTAGCCAAGATCATGATTATCATCAATTTGGTAGTCCCCACCTCTAAGAAACAACTACACTCCACATTAGGCCACACCAATTACTACAGGAAGTTTATTCAAGGGTACAATTTGATCACCAGACCGATAGAAAAGTTTCTAAAGAATAATGTC
Organism: Pinus albicaulis; assembly: GCA_034641835.2. NCBI lineage: Eukaryota > Viridiplantae > Streptophyta > Pinopsida > Pinales > Pinaceae > Pinus > Pinus albicaulis. The sequence continues at coordinate 68,220 of JAXQQM020081783.1, forward strand.
TCCATTTTTTTGGATAACGAGTGCCAAAAGAGCTTTGAGCTACTAAAGGAAACAATGGTGACTACACCTATTCTTATATTTCCTCACTAGGAAAATGTCTTCCATGTGCATTTCAATGCATCAGGGATATCATTAGGAGTTGTTTTAGCACATCCCAGAGAAGGGGACATCGATCATCGAGTTAGCTTTGCTAGCATAAAACTTTCTAGTGCAGAGTGTAACTATTCTAGCACAGAGCGCGAAGGGTTGGCAATGGTGTACACCTTGTAGAAATAAATGCACTATTTATTAGGTGGACACTTAAATATGTTCACAGATCATTCAAATTTAAAATACTTGGTCAATAAGCCTGTCTTGGTGGGGAATATTTTTAGGTGGTTACTACTATTTTAGGAGTATGATTTTGAAATAATTATCAAATCGGGGAAATTGAACGTCGGACCTGATCACTTGTCTCAGATCGAGAATGTGGAAGAGCCAACTAATATGGAAGAAGGATTTCCGAATGCACATTTGTTTTCTATCAAGGTGTTTAACAAATTTTTTTTAGAAGTTATTAATATCTTGACAATAGGTATGGCACTTGATGACTACTTAGTACCACAAAAAAAGGATTGTATTGCAACATGAAATACAAGCTATCTTGGATGAGGCCCATGGAGGAATTGCAAGAGGGAACTATGCACGCAAATCCACTACGCAGAAAGTACTGAGGGTTGGGTTGTGGTGGCCCACATTAATTAACAATTCCCATGCGTACTATCGGGCCTATGAAAAATGCCAATGGACTGGTAAGCCCTAGTGTCTAGGTGAGATGTCCCTGCAACAATAGATGGCCCTGCAGGTGTATGACAAGTGGGACATATAATTTGTGGGACGCATCAAACCCCCAAGAAATAAGACGGGTGCCTGCTACATCATCACTTCCATTGATTATGTCACCAGGTTGGCAGAAGAAAAAGTTGTCAAGGATTGTACTACAAATACTGATATGCACTTCATTTTTTAACATATTTTGACCAGGTTTGGTTTCCCAAAGATCTTAATGAGCAACATAGGTATGCATTTTGTTAATGAAACTATCGTAGCCTTGACTGAGGAATTCGAGATCCACCATGTGAAGAGTACTCCATATCACCCATAGGAAAATGGGGCAATAGAAGCCTTCAATAAAATTATGGGACATGCGCTCACTAAGATCTGTAACACTGAACAAAGCGATTGGGACGTGTGCATCCCCTCAGTACTCTAGGCCTATAGGACCACATGTAAGAAAATCATAGGAAAAACGCCCTTCAGAATGGCCTATGGGAAGGAGGCCATCATGCCTATGGATTATATTGTTCCTAGCCTACGCATTTCAAATTTTACAAACATCGCATAACCATACATCATGGAGGAATGCTTGGCACAACTCATGGCTATGGATGAATATTGGTTCATTCCTCAGTTCCACCAGTAGGTTTAGAAGGCTCCCAAAAAATCTTGGAATTAAAGACATATTCAGAAGAAGATCTTCAAGGAGGAAGAATTGGAATTACTTTACGACAACTAGTTTGCATGACACCCAGGAATGTTTTGTAAGCACTGGTTAGGCCCATACATGGTGAAGGAGATTACAAATGGTGGTGTGGTCAGGTTGGCTACACTGTGTGTAGATTACTTTCCAGGGTACGTTAACAGAAGTGGCTTGAAACACTATAGGAACAACCAGTGCTGACAAAATGACTATATAGCCAAAGTAGCTGTGTAAAGGATGTTGCATGCATGAGGGTAGAAAAGTGAAGATGGGTTCAATGGCTATGCAGGGGTAGTGCACAGGGCAGGAGGTGTAAGAGGGTGCAACACAGGTGTAGGGGTAGTACGCGGCGGGAGCAACTTGTCATTGGAATAGGGTGCCTAGGTGAAAAAGTGAGTTTACCGTTGAAAGCAACGAGCAATTGGAAATTAATGCAGTGATATGAGAGGATTTTTTATCATTCCCATAATGATAGGTTGCAATTAAGTCTAATTCGACCATTTTTTCCCATCAGAGGCAATAAACAAAGGGGCGTCAGTCAGAACAGGTTTGTTTTCTTTCCAAGACTCTTGCGCCTGGTACTCCCCGATGAACTCGGTCTATTCTATGCAATTTCCATTCGTATGTCTCAGCAACCTAACCCATCTTATAGTAGCAACCTTCACTTCGTCTTTCGAGCAAGAATGACTGCTACTAGCCCCATTGAGTCATTTCTTATCACAGCTTCCGTGGAAGCTGTGTCTGAGGAGGTATTAAAAGTAACCCCTGATATGGAGGAGGTCGTGTCTATGCACTACAAGGAAAAGACCCTCTAGCAGATATTTTTGGGGAACCCCTTCTAAAAATACCCTAGACATATGTTTCTAACAGAGGTTACTAGAGAAGGTTGGCGGGCAGAGGTTTTTGCAGATGTTTTTCATTCAGTGCGCTTATCATCCTAAACCGCACTGGTGCATTCAACAAGAGAAAGCATAGGTGCACACAAAACATTGGCAAACCGGACACCATGCAATCCGTACACACCTTCCCGGTGCCACTTATTACCGTAGCACACCAATGCTTTACAACTCTTCCACACCGGTTCCTCATAAAACATTGCGCCAATACAAAAACCGTTGGGTGCGGTCCTTAGCAACTGCACCAATGCACCTATAAAACTCCGCACACGAGAATAGGGTTGAATAAAAACAAAATTTTGGCTAGAAAACTACATTTTTTACTTTTTTCAATGCTCTAGAGCTCTCAAGCACCAAAACAATTTATCATTGTCTTAGCCGCCATGACATTGGTCCTCCAATTGCAACCATTGCATGCATTGTTGTTATGCATTGCCCACCAATCTACAGCTTGAATTTTGCAAAACGATGGGCAAATTTTCTTTTGAAAATTATAAAGTCAATATGCCTCCTTGACCGCAAAATGTAGAGGTGTTTTTCTTGTTTTCCCATAGTTAATCCTTTTAGCAGATCATAATTTAAAATAGCCTTAAAATTAACCATTTAAAAGAAAAGAAAAATAATGTTGCGCGGTTCGCTCTAGCTTTTCAGCTCACACCAGTTCACAATGCTGCCTGTAAATTTACAGGCCGCACCACAGCCAGTGCTATAGGTATTCGTACCAGTTCCAGAGCGGTACCGAAAGGTGCACCATGTTATTTTAAAATTTTTAAAATGGGTGGTGCAGTTTTTTACTCGGCCGCACCATTAACCATGTGGAATAGCGCAAAATGGTGCGTTGACTTAAATCTCCACCCCAGGGTTGGTTTTTTTGTTAGTGCACCGTATTCTGAATTTTGACAGGGTCAATGGTGCAGCTTGGTAAGATTACGCACCCTTGACTATGTAATAATGTGAGGAGGTCGGTGCATTGACCAAACTATACGTCCCAAGGCATAGAGTTTAGTCACCGCACTGCATTCTTGACAGAGTACATAGTTAATGGTGCACTGAAAATTTTTAGGTGCACCGTCTTCGGTGCATTCAATATCATCTGGTGCACTGCCACCAGTGCCCAACAGAAAAAGACGCATCGGAACCGATGCAAGACTATTTTTTGTGGCGCGTTGACTGTTTCATGTTTTTTTTTGTTAAATTATGTATGTATATTCCTAAATACAGGTCTCATTTAATAAAAAAGTTGTATTTAATATGTTAACCATTCATAGACATGAAAGAAGAAAAGAGGGGGGTACAATGACAACAACAGGTGGAGCTGTATGACATGGTTCGCCTGTGGGAGGCACAAAAGAGGGAGAGAGATATGTACCCTCGTCCTATTACAGCAGCTACCCGAGGCTTCTAAGGTAGGTAGGCCTCCTCAAGTTATATGAGGAGGCTACTTCCCTAAAGGGCCATGGTGTGTTTTTGGGACATCTTATCCGCAGGTGGAATTCCAACCAACAGGCTTTGCGGGTTAGTCCTGACGAGTGGTACATGCCCACTGAGGAGGACATATATTTCATTACAGGGCTATTAAGGAGAGGGGTGGATTTTCCCTCATTCCTAGAGGTTCCAGTTGGCTATGCAGTAGGGAGTCAATTTGTGTACTCCCAGAGATACATTAGTGTAGATATATTGTCTGCTTCATATTTTCAGATCTCCATAGTCGAGTTACGTATTGGTGCATTTGGTAGTGAGGAGGTGAGGTGCCTCTCACTTCTAATTTTGACGATTTCACACAACAACAATGACGGGAAACACATTTGTTTCTTGCTTCTATATTATGTTGATTCTTTAGTACAGGAGCCAAGACTTTTCATTTGGTCTTCCATTGTTTTGGGGCAGTTCTGTACAGCCTTAAATAGATGTTGTGCTCATGCACAAGGGAGGGTCAGCTTCCCTTTTTCTTTAGACCTTTTTTTTTTTACTTTTTGAGAGGTTTCAAGACATGAGGCCTACTTTTTATTGGAAGCCTTGTAGGATGATGTTCGAGGCAGCGATGCACATGTGGGGGCAGATGATGCCCAAGAGGGGCGTGACTGTGTTTCCAACGAGAATATTGCATGATGCACTAGAGTTGATAGCCAGTGTTGATGAGTTGAATCCCCTCATTATGGTCCCCTGTATCCCCTCATTATGGTTCCCTATCCTTATGTTGGTTTCGACTGGAGAGGGTGTGCCAACATCCTCTTCATAGATGATGAGCCACTGGATGATAGAGGTAATATTACTATTTTTTTTAAATTTATTCTAACATGTTATTTAACTTGTTTTTATTAAATTGTGTAATGAAATTTTCTAATTATTGTTTTGTACTTCTATATATTTTGCGCACATTGGGTCTTTTGATTTTGAGGACATGTGGGCACCACCACATAATCTATGTGTGGATCCTGAAGACGATCAAGGCATGCCAAATGCCGAGGATAATTACGAGGTTGGTGCAGAAAGACCTGCTCCTGTTGGTGCGCCGATACCGACTTTTTGCAGGCTCGGTCAGCTTGATAGTAGATACAGAATGGAGTTTGGAGACCAACTCGCTGCATTGACTATCGAGGTGGGCATCAAGCCCGATAATATGAGAGACATACAGGCCGATGGTAGGTTTTTACATATGTTGAGAGGCATGCCATGTGACATGTACAACCTGATGCGGCATGTCGTAGAAGTTACGACCTTAGTTACGTGGTTGAGGAGGACCATTGGAAATTATAGACGTGGTCGAGATGCAACACATGATTGACAGACCACGAGTAGTGACTCATCATCTCATGATCAGTCACCTCCCGCTGTACCAGATAAGCAACCTCCACTAGCGCCTAACATCAGTCATCATGGAGAGAAGGTTGGGCCATCGACCACATCCAGTCAGCAGCTTGTAGAATCCAACATTACTCATGATCATGAGCAGGTTGGACCATTGACCATCAAGGCTACACCATTGACTGAGGAGGCCTCGACTAGTACTGATATTCATGTTGTACCACCAGCTCATCCATGACATTTATATTACAGCCATATATTTTTGACATTATATATATATATATATGGTCCTTGTATTTTATGTTCATGTTACAATTTTACTTAATTTACATGTTGGTGATCATCATGATGTGTATATTGCTAGGTCATGTTAGATATGCTCATTTAATGTGCAACTTGCAGATAGATGTGTGTGTGATAGAATGAGTTATTTGACATGAGATGTATATTTGATGTTTGTGTTGTCATGATGTTATATAATACTAATTGTGTTTTCTTAGATGATCATGATCACGATGATGTTAGCGAATTTGAATGTGTTTTTTAGTCGAATATGATGTTTGTATGATGGTTATCATGATCATGATGTTTATTAATTAAGTTAATATTATATGACCATGATATTTACTAAATATTATTTAGTGATTTTAATTGAAATTTAAATTTTAATTGTATGTAAAATTGTAAAATTGTATTTATATTTGTATTTGTAATTTTAACTGTAATTCTATGTAAAATATTTGTAAAATTTTAATTCAAATTGTAATAATTAATTTATTGTGAAATGATTGTAATTGTAATTTTAATTGTAATTGTATATATGACAAATTGTAAAATTATAATTATAATTGTAATTGTATGTAAAATTCTAAAATTGTAATTGTATTTGTAATTGTAATTGTATGTAAAATATTTGAAAATTTGTAATTGTAATTGTCAATGTAGTTCTAATTCTAATTCTAATTGTATGAAAAAAATTTGTAAAATTTAATTGTATTGCTGTGAAATGGTTGTAACTATAGAATTTTAATTGTAATTGTAATTGTATGTAAAATTCTATAATTCTAATTCTAATTCTAATCGTAACTGTATGTGAAATTGTAAAATTGTAATTGTAATTGTAATTGTAATTTTATGTAAAATATTTGTAAAATTTTAATTGTATTAATGTAAAATATTTATTTTTATTAATGTGAAATTATTTTATTAAATTTTTTAAATTTCTAAATTTGTAAAATTGTAAGTAATTGTAAAATAATAAATCTAGAATAATATGAATTTTTGTAACATAATAAAGTTTAGAAAATAATGTAAATAAATTCATGTACTTAATAATTATCATTATTTTATTATGATCTTACATACAAAAAAAAAGAACTTTAGACAATACACATTTCTTGCGGAGGTTTCTAGAGGAGGATGGTGGGCAGAGGTTTTTTGTCTGGTGCATTTATCATCATAACCTGCACTGGTGCATCTTAGTACTGTAGCAAACTAGTTCTTTACAACTCTTCAGCACCGGTGCGTCATAAAACACTGTGCCAAAACGTAAACCGCAGTCTTACAAAATTGCACCGGTACGTTTATAAATCCATGCACAAGAGAAATAGGTTAAATAAAAAGTCACGCGAACCCGGTCTGTCATTGAAATAAATTTTCTAAGAAGGAAAACTTATTCTGTAAAGTGCAGTATTGGAGCAACGGAGCGTTTGAGTCGTGGGCAAGAATTTTTCGGAGAAGATGAGGGTTTGGAAATACAAGAGTTTGAATTTCGGATGAGAAGTTTATAGTAGAGAAAATGAGTGGTTAAACGGAAAGGTGGACAAAGCCAGCACGAGGGACCAAATAGGAGGTTAAACCGTCCCATGAGAAGCAGGAAAATTTGATGGATGGATTCAACGATGAGTTTGGAGGCCTGTCAGATTCCCATGATCATGACAAACCATGGAAAGAGAAATTGATCATGAAAATTATTTTAACAAGTAAGATATTAGATCAAGGAGGACATGAGATCACATATTGCCAAAGGATGAAAAGGTGAAGGATAGAGATGGGAATATGGAAGAAGCGAAGCAACAGGAAAGGGATGAAGATGATGACGAGGGCATAGAGAAAGGAGAAATACGATGGGAGGATTAAAGATGATGCTTACGGGATGCAAGGACCTGGATCTAGGCAAAAGTACAAAGGGGAAAATATTGTGGAAAATATGAGAAGGTGGTAGAAGCCCTGGAGTTGAGATGGACGCGAAAGGGTTGAGAGAGGCCTAGTCATGAGGGTAAGTATTTTCTTGATTATGGCGAGAGAGCATTCGGTTGAGGCTGGTGATAGGGTTAAGAGGTCCCATGATGGAGAAAGGGGGAGAGTAGAGTTGATGGCAATTAAATACCTATCGACACTGCGGCAACTAGCAAGGTGAAACGTTCATACAAAAAATAAGAGTATATTATACAATGGATGTGGGAGAGAATAAATTCTGAGTCTCTTTGAGCAGGGCTGAAAGTCCACATGAAAGGTAACGATTCTCATTCTTACAAGGATGGGGAAATATTGGACATTAGAGAAGATCAATCGAGGCATTCGATAAATCTGAGGCAACATGAAGGAAAGGATTCTCATTCCCTTGGGATAGCATAGAGAAAGATCCAATTAACATTGTTCGTAGAATTTGGTAGGTCCCATCGAGGAAAGATACTCATTTTAGCGATAGTGGCAAATGTCAATCAAGGTTATTAATAAGGGTGGAGTTCTCCTGAGACAAAGGATATGAATCCTTATGATGAAAAATGGATGGCAGGTCTTACCATTGTGTGAGCGAGGCATGACAATGAAGGATACAAAGTATGACAAATAGAAAGGAGGTTACCAAGGATGATACGAAAAGTGATGAAAGCACAAAGTAGAAGGAGAGGTGGATGTCAAGGTGGAGGAAGACTTTGACAAGCAAGAAGATCGTGGTCGACAAACGGATCGCAAGTCCCTTTTCTTGTTGTAGGTTACCAAAATGTTCATGTTCTTAATGCCGAAGAAAGAGGTGTAGTTGAAAATAAATAGCGAGAAACATTTTCAGAAGCCAAAATGTACATTTCCAACATATATAATATTGGTGTGCACACGTAAAGTAATTTTTGTTACTGTTTGAAAAATTGGTGCTAATATAAAAATAACCATGCAGATATTATTATCAATGGACGTGTTGGTGTGGTGATTTTGGGCTGATGCACAGGTAACAAATAACCGCAAATAAAAATATGCTACAACTTTTTTCTTTAAGTGAAAAAAATGAGTTAAATTGAAAAATGGGTGGCAAAATATTTTCAAAAATCTAATTTCATAAAACAAATTCTTTAAATACTAAACACTTTTCATTATTTCACTATTTTTGCCTAAAATTTTAAGCAGAATGTTTGGAGACATACCTAGAGCAAAATGACATGAGAGCACTATGGGAGAGCGTTAATGCGATTGAACGAATTATTGAACCAATCTGAAATCCAATCTAGTGGATGGGAACACCAATAACTTGAATTTCAAATAAATGTGATTAAGTTTGGTTATTTTTTTACTTTTTACTGTTTTTGAGGTAAGAAAAAATTGAATTAGTTTTCATTTAAGAAACAAACAAAAAATCCATTTTACCGTGACACTTCATTTCTTTTCTTTCCCTTTCTTCTCCCTATTTCTATTATTTCATAATTAGGGATTTCCTGTTTTCAGATTGACATACAACCATGAGACAACTGAAGATTCAGTCTCCAATCATAACCGACCTTTGTTGAATATTTGAAAATTTGGATTTTTTTTTATCGGTATGCCATAACCTAGGCTTTGGTGTGATGTGTGTCAACACACCGCGCAGGTATTGTGTAATAAAAAATTTAAAACCATTTTTTTTTAATGAGTGCACCATATCTAAAATAGGTACAAGTTACCTCACATTTACAAAGGAGGCACCATATGATTAATATACTATTTACGCATTTTATTTATAAGACCGCCATGCACCAACGTCGGTGCGTACATCTCAAAATTTTTAATTTCTTCAGGAAATTTATTTTTACCTAGAAATTTGAAAATTTATTTATAAATATATTAATGAATGATATAAAATTTGTGTTGATTGATAAAGAAATAGCTAACAAGAGATCAACAACAAAAATACTCATAACACATCTAGAAAAGAATAAAAAGGCAAGTTATAAACAAATTACTTTACAAAAACATTATTTTTGAACTATATGTAAGTTTAACTAATATATTATTTACGTAATGATGCGGTAACAAAATGACAAAAGCTACGTTGAATTATTTTTTATCTAGGACCCAGGAATAGCATAAAGCTTGATGGAAAAATTCCAAAAGGATGAATCGAAGGTGAATGAAAAAATATTATCGATCGAATACCAGGTTTTTTTTTAAATTTTAACTAATAATATACTTAAAATTATTAAATAACATGTATCAAACAGTCTATTAATTCACATATGTTTAATGTTATACTAGGGACCAACCACCTAGAATAGGAATGTTGTTCTAAGAAGAAAAAAAATGGGTATGTAAATGAAAATAAATTGCTCCTTGGCTCATGGTGGTGTTGGAGGTTAATGAAAGGGGAAAATATTTTACAAAATTTGGGGATCTAGTGGAATGAATCTTGTAAGCGTTCTTTCCACTTACAATAAAAATCAATCAATGATTTAAAGAACTAGAATTTTATCTAAACTACGGAAAATTATCCGGAAGAGAATTGGTCAATGAGACATGTCGGACTTTTAATGAAAAAATGTATGACAACAAAGAATGAAAAGGTAATATTCCTATAAATGTTTGTCTAGAATTATTTATAAATATCACTTTTCTTAAATATAATTTTCATATATCAATATAAAAATTAAATACTTTATTGTAACGTTACATTTTCAAGAAAATTATGAAAATCTCAAAATATGAACAAGCGATATCGGAGAAATATGCCGGTAGGAATGTCCAAAGGTGTACAAGGAGATGGTCGAAGAAATTGACAAAATTGCATTACGGGGAGGAGCCATCTCAACAACAATGTGCTTAAGATATAATATGTAACCATTGGTCACAAATTGGAGGTAAAATAAATAAACAATTTAGCATTAAATATTAATTTTCAAGTATTTTTCTTGCACAAAGAAAAGAAAATGGAACACAACTTCGGCCTCAAAAATAGGATGAAAAGAAAAGAAACGGAGTTTGATATCAGTTCGTGAGTAATTGTTGCAACTATTATAACAACTTAACTAGATTTCATTTTTTTATTTTTAAGTTGTTTTACAAAAATCATCATTGAATGTCTTCAAACACGTGCTAACATAAAGAAAACCAACGAAAATAGATTGAAATTGAGTTAAATATCGGGTGTGAGTATATGTTGGCATATCGAGAAATTAATTGTGGAATTTCTAAGCACATCTCTCGATCTCCATCTATAATTAATAGAACAAACGAATCATTTATATCATATAGATAGATTTGTTAGCTGGGGTATAAAACTTGCAAAGCAAATTAGTGTGCCAACGGATATGAAATTTTGAAAGATGGAATGGTACATGGTTTTGAAAGAATGTGTATCATGTATGAGTAAATTTGTGCTATGGTATGTCATTTTTTATTTTTGATTTACATTGATGTATATTTTTTTTTCTAAATAGGACTAATTCTATTAATTGTAGAAAATGCGATACAAAGCGCCGGGACTTATAGCCTTGGCCAGACGATCTGGAGTTGATTAAACAAAACATCGCCGAAAGTTGGGGTCGCCCATAGTGGGAAACCGACGCATTAAACATGAGAAGTTGAGACGCCCATGGGGAAACCGATCAGAAACTTATACAAAACATGTGAATAACTTTAAAAACAAAGCAAGAGACATCATTTTGCCCCGCGGGACGGGTAACAAAACAATAAAACATGAAAAAACCGGCCCGATAGTGGGCCCAAGGGATCAGCCCTCATTCTCGGAAGACGACGGTTCCTCTTCAATTACGCATGCATATTCATTTCGATCTCGCCGTCTCTTTCTGTCGACTATCGAGGACTTCATGTTACGGTGCCCGGCTTAGTGCGATCCTAGCCGCGTGAAGAGAAGGGTTGGGCGAGGGTCATGGGAGGGGGGTCAACGAAGGGGCTGACGAGGGGGAGGCAGGTGATGAGGGCGGTGAAGGCGGTGGAATCAAAAGAAATGCAGACAGGCCGTTCCGCCGTGCAGGTGGTACGTACGATGGTGGTCCCTCGAACACGGTTGGAGGTAGGTTGGCGGGATGGGCGGTGGCATTTGAGGAAAGGGGCGGCGGGGAGGAGCGAGAATGTCGGTGGAAAGGAATGTCGGGAGGCTCGAGTGAGCGTCGAGGGTAGGCCGGAAAGCATCACCAATAATTCGTTCACACCACGTCCTTTGCCGGCCTAGGATTCCCACCGCCCTCTGCCTCGACGTCTACCATCACGTGAGGGTGGCGGGGGGGGTGGTCGTCGCCTTCGAGGAGGAGGGCGAGCTGAGAAAGGGGCGAAGGAGGTGCCGGAGAAATGCGGCCTCGACTTGCACGCCGTGCTCTCATTCTTTGACGAAGTACGGAACGCCTTCTGCGCGGCAAATGACGACGCCGACGAGGCACCGCACAAGTAGGGGTACGGAGAAGGGGAGAAGGCGAGGGAGATACCGGTGTGACTCGACTATGCAAGGTAGCGAGAGGCGAAGGGTTCGATTAACGAGAAGGGTGAAGATCACGAGAATTCAGAGTACAAAATTGGAGAGAGACGGAATACCGGAAGAGGAAATGCTCGAAGAACGAGAAGAGGCGCAAGCTGCGCAACAAGGGCGTTGGAGGGCGGGACGCCGGCGGCCACCGTTTCCAAACAAACCCAAACAACGCATCGACGCCCCGTATTCGTTTTGCAAGCGGAAGTGGCCGCACCCGAAGGGACAAGCGTTTGCTCGAGAGGAGAAGAATTCTCTCATAGCTTTCGTCTCTACGCCGCGCTTCTTCCTGTAGCGAATGCAAGCCGGCGCCATATACCGAGAGAACGGAGGGTACGGTAAATACCATAGTGTTCCGCCCAAGGCATATTAATAACTCCAGGACTGTGAACACGCGAGGCCATGTGGGCAGGGCATGCAAGCAGCCTTGGGAGCTGCGTGGGTGCCGGTGGCCCATTAATTCCCTCTGTCAGCCGCATCCGGCGGTACATTGATGTATATTATTTAATATTGAAATTTTCATTATTCTCACCAATGTATATGCACTCATTTCAGTTTATTTTTTTGTTTGTAGATGGAAGGTGAAGAAGAAGAAAACAATCAACACCATGAACAAAAGCTTCCTTAAAATAACCCAAGTCATCGAATTAGCTCAGGTGACAATAATTCAAGCGAAGAATGATGATCACTATGTTTGGATATCGAAAGGCATTGTGTTTTTGAAATATTTATTATTGAAATCGAAATTTTTTTTTAATGTAGTGGACATAGTGTCTGAATTGAAAGACAAAGGGATACCAATAATTGTCCCATTTTGTATGAAAAAAACTATATTATATATATATATAATATGTTTTTAATTTATTCTATTGCATTCTCCATTATCATTCTCAAAGGCACTAATAAAAATTTAATTCATATGAATATTGTTATAAGATATATGTGTTGACTTTTGATAAATAATGAATTTGAAAAAATAAGAATAATTATGATATGATATAAAAAATTAATCCATACATCACATTCAAATGCATTAACAAAAAATTAATTAATATGACATATCGCTATAAGATGTGTTGACTTTTTTTGATGAATAATGTATTTAGAAAAATCACAATAATTACTGTATCACGAGTTGATGTTTCTAAAAATAAAAAAATTAACACCGATGTCGCATCGGTTACTATACACTGGTGAATTTGTATGCTTAGGTGCCTTTGGTGTGTTTCTACGACATGGGTACCGCACAAACACCAAAGGCGATTTAAAAATCTCGGTGCGTTTTGTTCGATACGCGCACCGGTGCATTTGCTCATGATACGTATCGAGTGCATTTTTATAATGTATGGGCACCACAAAAATACCAATACCAAATATAAATATTAGTGTGTTCGTCGATATGGTGCACGAGAGCGTTTATATAATTCTACATACGGATGCGTTGAGATGACCTGGACCTGCTTATGAGTGCTAGACCAATTGGAATGACCACGTGTGTTGTATCACTAACACGCACTCGATGTGGTTTTATACCTTGACGGCACAGGGTGCGAGAACCTTCAATTTACCGAGGCCACCATCTAGATGACACGCACTAGTGTGTTGAAACCTTAGTAAGCGCACCGATGAAAAAAACATACGCAATAACCTCCAGCCGCCCACTTTTTTTAGTTGTATTGAATTTCCATTAAAATATTTGCCCAAAACTCCATAACCATAAACAGATGTTGTAGATTTTTTTTTTTTTGACAATTTTGGCCTATTTTATAACACTAAAAACCTCCTTTATAACCTCCACTAGAGTTTCTTTTCCTTGTAGTGATGCAGGCCAAAAGGGAGGGCAAAGGGAAGGTAAAGGGAGAGGAGAAAGGAAAGAAGAAGATAAGAAGTAGGCTACGGTCAAGCCATGCATGTCCCCTCGAGATTGTGCATTCCCCCGAGTGCCCTAGGAGCCACTCGCCAGATTCACCAAAGCGCCCTGTGACGGCTCTAGAGAGCTCTCGGTGGCAGCTCCACTTTCTTCGTTGCCACCATATGTAAAGCCAAGCAAGCTGATGTAGAAGTGTGTTCCCAAGGATGTCGATGTTATCCACACCTACTCACGGATACCTTTGGTCTGACGGAGGTGCCCCTAGTTGGTGATATGTTCGGAGGCCTCCCACCCATTAAGTTTGATGATAATAATCTAGCTAATTTAGAAGCATTGACACTAGCTCCGGGATTATATATTTAAAGAATGATGTATTGTAACATGCCATAGATAGATCCAATGTCCTTGGAGCTGTGATTCGTAGGTTCGGGGGATATTAAACTTGTTGCACATCACCCACTTATGCCACTACAACATCACGAGCTTAGTTGTTAAGCGAGTTCTTTGGAGCTAGTCCATGATGGGTGTTTATTGATCGAGGGTCGCATCTCAGGTCAGTGTTGTATAATCCAGAATCCTTTGGCTTCCCCATTCATGAGCCAAATCCTAAGAGGACCATGGGATAAAAGTACGGTATTTGTGGGTGTTGAAGATGTCGGGAGAAATATTACATTGGTCGCAACTCACAGGGGTTCTTGATAGACACAATAAATGATCCCGAGGGAGTGCATATGGGTAACATTTTTCTTGCATGTAAAATGGTTTGCAAGTCCAGGCCTCGGACGTCCTTCCCATATAATTAAACTCACCGGCGGATGCAAAAATAGGGTTTCTAGAACTAGTCGCGACAACTCGTTGATGAATTTTTAGACAATCTGTGTGAGGCACATGAACACGGAAAGGCATTATGCTAGCCATGGCTAATGATGCTAATTTCCTTGGTTGCGTGGGAGGTACCTGACGACACAGTTCTCCCTAAACTTGAGGTTGATATGTTTGAGGGTGCGTTGTATGTGAACCTATGGGTCTTAAAGGATATAAAGTGCATAAATGAGAACAAGATATTCTAGATCTTGTTTTATAGTGCTCTAGCGGTAGAAATTCACTCCCAGTCGTGCTTGTCGCTTGCGGTCTATCACAAGTACAAGGATATTGTGGCATTTCAGGTTAATATGCACAATGTGGAGATTCAAACCCATAGAGATCCAACTTGGTATACTCTTCCTTATATGGCCACCAAAGCGGGGAGATTGACAGTGGTTGCAACTTGGCCACCATCATGGAAGATTGGCTTCAAGCCATCCACCTCGGTTACGGTAGGAACCTCTTGGAAAATATGCAAACCCAAAGGGTACTACCACTGAAAACAACAAAGGACTCTCAAGTTACCGCAGTACATATACAATTGTAAGCAAAGAAACTCAAAGAATGCCATCACGAAGCGGAGCAAGAGTCGCAATAGGATCAACAACTCGAGAGAATTTGGGTGGCGAAGGTGTGGCATCCCCGCATGGTACCAAATGCACTAGTGATCCTCCCAAAGGGACAAGGAAGAATCACAAGGCTATTAAGCCTACCGTGACAGATGCCTTGATCCCTTGCATTGACGAATATGACTTAGAGAAGATTATGAACATTATCACCATTTCGTCGAAGGTTGATGGGTTACAACGGAAGGAGAGAAGAAAGGTCACGATAAATGCCTTGTGATACCGAAATGGATGCTCTTCAACTAAAGGAAATTTGGAAAAAATTTGGGTGAGCATGGATTAGGTAAGGCATAATCAAGCGAGCCAGCCGACTACGGTTACATCGTTGGCCACCTAACAAAAATTTGGATCCCCCCCAAGTGCGGCTTTTGCTATGGTACCCTTAGTATTGTGTGAAAAGTCTCGCCTACTCTTCAATTGACCTCGATGTTTTTTGGTGATGGGCATGCAACTACATAACCTGTCTATCTCCCATCAACTTTGGTGAAATTCGATGCGAGAGAACTACGGGCACATCGACAACTTAGTGAGGCTAAGCAAACTATTGTGACCAAAGCTACTAAAAGCGCCCAAGGCTTGGAAACATACATTGCCACCATTACGCATTGGTGAATTAGAGTAGTTGATGGATCGCTTTGTGAGGATATGACCAAATTAATTCCTACCTGTTGTGTTGCGAGGCTAAGGTAGAAGGCTTGGTTGCTTCTTTGAATGCATCACGGACCGAAGTGCGGGTTATTGGGCTGATTTGGAACTATATATTTCATCACTATAGGCCAAGGTACCGCCGGAACCTCTCTGGAGGTGTGCTCCCGACAAGCCGCGCTAGTCATGGAATCTATAAACAATATTACCATGCATATCACACATGGCACCAAATTGTTCAAGAGCGCTGTCGAGCTATGGTCCCGAGTGCGGTGTGAGACTCTCCTTAAGCCAAATTAATCGGGGATGCACGAAAATGAGCAATATTTTTAAGCAAATGGAAGCCACTATGCCCACCTCACATCCCAACCCATTGACACATGTGCCTTCGGACTAGACACATGCTCGAAACAAAATTGAGGGTTATGACGTAAGAAATAGGTACTTAGTGACCACGATGCCATGGGTTGATGAAGCTCTCAAGCACGGGAATTATATGGGTTCATGAAGCGATTTGAATCGGACATTGGAGAGTGTCACCACGGCTAATGAAGGTCCGACTTCACAAAATTTGGTTGATATTGCTAGAATGGAATCATGCGAGCATAGATTATTCTAGCCAGCACTATTTGCTATCAAACAACTCCAGGGAGATAATTAAGACCCGTAGACAATGTGACTCAAGACAAGCCACTGGGTGTGTTGAGGGCCTATTCGAGCAAGGTCCTCTAACCACACAGTCCGGTTGTAATATTTTCTAATATTTAGTGCGGCGCAAGGGATTTGGGGTGGGTCAAGTACTCTAATGAATTTTAATGGGTCAAAGGGTAGAACAATTGTTTGAAAAACACATTTTGTAGATGATAGAGTAAAATTGACCAATATTTTATAAATAGATGGATAAATTGAGTCAAGAAGAAGGCTATGTTTCGAATTAAGCATGGATACGAACTTGTGAATATTTTGTGTCAATTGCCTGGGTATGGGCTCACTATTTTGTTGTGTGCATGTCTTTGGTAGATAGAGTTTATAAGTTGGATATAGATACGAATGAATGAGAAGGTTGTTTGTGATATCTAAGCGTTTTCTATGTTATGTTTATCAGTTATGATTTATGTTATTTCTAGGATTCTAGCTTCTCCTTGAATACGTGATCCATTGATGCACACATGGATGCAATACTATAGGATGGAATGAATGCATAGACCTGGTCACTTTAGTTAGCATGTTGTACGACGAGTTTATGATATTCTCTTAAGTTATTCTTCCAATACATTGTTCGAGGGTTTCCATGTTAAGGCTTCTCCTACGCAGGTGTTAGAGCGAAGAGACCCATTTTTATTAACTTTCTCTCTCTGAGTGTGCGGAAACCTAGTTCCACCACCCTCCCATACTACTTTCAAGTGAGACCTTAACTTTTGCGCAAGTAGGCCATTGCCGAAAAGGCTAAGTAGTACGGGGTTTGTTGGCAAACCTTAAAACGAACATGGGTCAAGGCCCCTCAAGCCAACATATGGTCAATCAGAAATTAAGAAACACTCACATCAATTATCAATGGTATAGCCTTTTTCAATTTGTAAGCAAAATAAATCACTAAATTAGAATGGGTAAATAGATATTGAGATTTTGTATTTATTCCATAACTAAACCAATTTTGACATTGAACTATAATAGTATTTTACCAAACCTTGAATAGGGTGAATCCCAAAATAAATGGGTGAGACTATAGCTTCACAACTATCTAAAGACCTCGGGGACATGGAAGGCCATACCCAATAGGCTTAATGATTGTCAATGTTTGCAAAACCATTTCATTAACAACTCTCAGAATGATTGACATAATGAGGAGAATAATGTTAGGTGTGTATTGTATGAGATTTTTTGAGTTTCTAAATCATGTGGAGGGTGATGATACAAGTCCCATTACGATGGAATTATTCATGAAAAGTGTTCTTTCTTGTGGTTTGTGAGTTTCTATCCTAGTCATTTAATTTTGGGAAGGGAGGAAGTTAACTGGTACTTGCTTGTGTTGATAAAGGTGGAATTACATTTTTTGTCTTCTTCACATTAGAATATAAGTTGGCCAATGGGTTCTTTAGTATGGAGGGGTAGGTTTCACTTGAATTTGTGTGGAAAAAATATCATCCTAATGGTAAATTTATAACATTTATTTATTTATATTTTGGTATATTATGGTTTTTAACTAGAAAGTGTAATAGCGCCTATAACATGCAAGAAAAAAATGGTTTGTTTTTTGTGGGAGATGTGAGAAGGGATCTAGTCTCTAATGTGTTTTTAGTTCGACATCAAGTTTCAAATCCCTTATTGTCATGTAAGCCCTTTTGTTTATAAACTTAAATTTATTCTCATCTACTTGAGTTTTTGTTGATTCTCACCTAGAAAGCATAGTGGCCTTACTCTAGTGAAGACTTATTGTAAGGCCCCATTTTGCGTTCACTAGAAGAAATAGAGGGAATGATGATTAGTTTTATATACTCATTTACTTGTTGTATTGATTGAGGAAAGCCAAATGTGTCATTATTCTAGATGGTGAGATTTAACCTCCAATTTTCTCGAAAATCACTAACCTCATGG
This sequence comes from Pinus albicaulis, assembly GCA_034641835.2. Classification (NCBI taxonomy): domain Eukaryota; kingdom Viridiplantae; phylum Streptophyta; class Pinopsida; order Pinales; family Pinaceae; genus Pinus; species Pinus albicaulis. The sequence goes on from JAXQQM020081783.1 coordinate 86,764, forward strand.
TAAATTCTATCATTTTATGATTTTGATTTTGGTATAGTATGTTTTACTAAAAAATATTATAGCGCACATGGCATGCAATAAAATGATATATTATTGTTGTTGTTTAAGTACGAGGGGTCTTTGATCTTTAGTTTGTTTTTATACGGCAATTTGAAGCCTCGGATCCTTGTTGGAATCCCAAATGCATGTCTTTACAATTTCCAAATGTTACGTGTTTTTGAATTTTGTTTGTGTGATTCTTTCCTAGAAAGTAAATTTTCTTCACTTGATGAATAATTATTGTGAACTCCCTTTTTTCAGTTTGGTAGAAGAATTGTAGGGAATGTTGGTTGCTATTATATGTCCATTTTCTGTAATTTTTTTCCAACTTATTCAAACTCTGGTCGAAGTTTTCCTCCTCTTGGAATTATTTGCATGTATATTTTTTAGTGGTAAAGGAGGGGCATTGTCTTCAGGAACATTAGGGGCATGGAGTTGTGGGGGTATTCAAAAAACCTTCTTTCACCTACTTTTTACAATGGAATATCAATCCATTGTTTGTGGCTATCTTATTTCACCATATACCCCTTATGGTCATCTAGTTAAGTTCACTTTTACTTCTTTGCTATAGTTGTGCAACATTTGTTCCTTAGGGGAATTCATGGAAAGTGTGTTTCTCGGGGGTACTATGTTTTCTGGGGAGAGGGTCTAGTGGATCAAGACACCATCCTCAACTATGTGTGCTTGTCTAGAAGCTCTTATGAATCATCCCCTATCTCTAATATATCAACACTAAGATTTGCATGGGGTGATAGCCTCTTCATTCTTTAGGGAGAAATTGTTATCTTCTCCCCTAATTTCATAGTATTGATCAACTATCCCTTTCATCAATGGCACTTGACTGGACAAAATTTTTAGGGGGAATAATACCAAAGAGGACATAGTCAAATTCATCAATATTTTTAAGACTTTAAGGGATGGTACTACGAACTAACACCACACCCTATTCAGAAAGAAATTGTAAAATTTGAGGGAGAAACATCCACACACTTATATCTATCCATATAAACTAAGGTATTACTAAAATGGGTTGAATGGATCCCAAATAAAGGGAAAAAACAAGGTCATTTGAACCCTACATGAAATGATAAACTTATACTACAAGATGAAATATCTATTGCGATTAACTTGTTGGTGGAAAAATAGGAGCAAAAAGAGGATCTCCTCTATTCATTAGACTTCAATAGTATCACCTAAGAGTGTTGTGCTATATGTTTGACTATATAGAAGTACCTTGGTATCCTTATGGTGTTACCTACTCACGGAGGCTCAAAATGGCCTATATGGATGGTACTCTCGATTCGGATCCCTCAAAGTAGTTCCCTTGTGCATTTATTTTGTGTGACTTATGATATTTCTCTTTCTATACAATGTATATCAAGATAAGTCACTGCTATATTTTACCTTTGCATAGTTTTCACTTACTTTTGTTACATTGTATGTCTGTTTGTAGGAGGTTTTTTTCTTGGTTATGTTTAGGTCTTTCAGGTAGAATGTTGAAAAGGAAAAATTCTTCTCTTTTATTAATCACAATTTTTCATAAAATAAAAATTTCACCTTACAAAAAGAGAAATATATTATCAAGACCTTGAAAATTAGATAGCTTGTAAAAGAGAGTTTCAATATTTGATAGATAGTAGGAGGTTGATTTAAAAATTGTGATTGATCTTGAGTTCAGGACTTGTATATAATTATGTTAGGAAGGAAATGATTTGGCGTTAGATGGATATTAAGAAATTTACCTAAAATACCTTGGAAATAGTTTAATTTTTTGAAAAAAAATATAGAAGCTTAAAAAGAAATTAAATTTAAATTTAAACCTACGATTGGAATCTTACAAAAGTAGGATTAAATTAGATTGTGTATGAGCCAAAACTATTTATTTTAAGCAATTATAAAATATATACAATTGAAATAATCTATAATATTTTTTTAAGAAACCCGGGCATGGTATAATTTTTAATTATAAGTAAAGAGATATATTACAAGCGAAGGTTAGTCTCTTCATTTTACAACAATCATACTATGAATATCAAGGAAACCTGAGATAGTCCTAGAATTATAAGTGTCAATCGTTTTACCAATTCACAAATTTTTCATCAAAATAGTATAACGATAAACCATAACCCTTTTTGGTATATCCAATATAATATAAAAATTAAATATATCAACAATATATCAAGATACTATAACATCAACACAATAGCCCATAAAGATTTTTATGTGGAAATCGATACAAAGAGAAAAACACAAATTATTCCTCATCTTATTTTATTTTAATTTATTACATAGATTTGTAGGCATGAGTACATTTGAGGTCCTTATCCCACAAAATATGAAAGAAACTTATTTGTGCTATAATGCAACTTCATTAATGCACCAAACTCAAAAATATTCAGAAGTCTCTCACTATAGCACACAACCTAATTGGGGAACCAACCTTGATGATGAGCAAGCACGACTTGAACTGGATTTGACCTAATTGGTGATCGAAACATAGTGAACCACGCACTTCAACTTCTTGTGGACCTCTTTTCAAAATATTCAAACCAGATCCAAAATCTCTTCCTTTAATAATAATCTTCCAATTTTTTATATCATATTACTATTAACAACATGCCCAATCAAAACTTTATTCAAACATTCTGATGCCCTATCAAATATTTCTTACAACCTACTCATCAATATAGTCATATACATTTCATCTTAAAATATGCTTCAATACAATCACTAAAACCTTCTCATAAGATTCTAATACATAAAATATAGAATCTACTCATCAGATATACATCACCAATGCTCATTGCACCTTTATAAAAATGAACTTCAAACATTCCTTGTGATTCTTCTTCTGGAACTTAATTTGACTCAAGAACGAGTCCAAAAATCCCCCAAAACTATAAAAATCAATAATAAATTAGTCATTCTACCAAATTACCCTTTCGGTGCATTATACAAAACTAGAGCTTTATGGTAAGAACTCCCAAAATGTTCATTTCTAGCAACAATTATGGTGAAATGTAGATTTGTCTGTGAAAAATAACTTAGTCATTTCTTGACATATAGAAAAAAAAAATTTGAACCCACATCCTTGGCTATGCCATACATATTCTACCAACAAGGATATACAATTAAATTTTTCTGCTTATTCTTAGAAATTGGATTTATAATGCATGATTATATATTAAGGGAAATAGTAAGGCTTGACCATGTCATACATCCTCATCTGAGACATTAAAAAATTTCATAGTGATTAAACATTGGCATTACAACATATCCCACTCATCATCTATGTCTAATGTTGAATCCTCATATAGACAATAAAATATTCTATGTAGCATTTACCATTTGTGGAAAAATCCCACAAAAAAAGCTACCTCATTAAATCGAAAACAAAATCTTACATGAATCACCCTTATTTGATGGATACAAATATCAAACCTTGGATATTTATCTATGAAAATCAATGTTGTAGATATAGTGCTCAGTCCTCAACTTTCAGGATATGTGACTTAGACTTCTCTCTATAGAGCTTAGCCCTTGGCTCGTTACCTATGTGACTAGGTCCTTTGACTATGAAGATCGATGCTTCAATCTATAACAACATGACTCAACCATCTCGCTACGAATATCAGCCCCTTAATCTCTATTTACATGAGTTAATGCCTCTGCATATGAAGGTTAGCCTACATATCTATAACTACGTGACTTGGGGCTCTAATTTTAATACTTCAACCCTCAAATATTTATTTATGTCACTTGAACTTCATATATCTCTCTACGTGACTCAATATTTGGGCTAAAAATCTCGGCTTTGGGCTCCACAAGATCGTTTATCTATCAAATAGATCTATATCTCTACCCTTGAAAATTTGAAATAGAGCTCATTAGGCCAAAATATAACTCAACCATGGCTCAAATACCCGCATGCTTATAAAATATCAATGTGTATTTGTCATAATTTCAACCATGCTACTCATATCTTAGTCATCCAACCCATAGATCTTGTAGCTTGTCTTAGAAAAAAAATTAAACCACACAATTTTAATAACTTAGTCACATAATTAAACAAAATTGTATCATGACCTGTGATGAGCCTTAATATGCCAAAAGAATGTTCCAACTCCCAAGGCTACCAACTTTAAAGATCAACCCGAGTTTCGTACAAAATTAAGAGGTATAGACACTATATGTGAAGCATACAATGTGTCCTTATTTTTTTATTATTATGTAATGGAGTGAATTTCATGAAATCGAAGACTAAACTGATTATAGAAATGGAAGTGTTCCTTTCAAAAGAAATTAATCTGAAGCAGAACAACAATTTTGTAATTGAAATCCTGGAAACTTTGGAGATCCAAATAAATAGGCCTAATCTACTTTATAAAATTCTTTTCCTATGTGATGTTTATTCTTAATAAATAATAGATTTAGATCCTAGAGGTTAATATTCAAGCCTAAGGGACAAAAACCAAGCTTTGGGAGAAAATATGGTCTAGTTTACACGTACGCAAGTGTTACGGGAAGTTCAGTTTTGGCTACAAGAAGTTTTGTTTTGGAGATAAATCGTTGAATGAATAAATAATCAAAGGAAACTGTGATGAAATTATTTTATTATTATCAATTATGATGTCTTGGGTCTCCATTTCAAGTGGAATAACTCAGAAATACCTCTATTCACACATGTTAAAAAATAACAAAAAATTAATACTCTAAAAACTTGAATTTTAAGAACTAGTGACTAATTAACCTATCAAATGCCTAACCTAATCAAGTGAAAATAAAGCAGGGTAAATTTTTATTATATTTAACATTTTATGAAATTATATAATTTGAATCATCTAAATTAAGCTCATTAATGCATTCTAAGAAATAACATAAAATTACTACTATTTAGCTAAAAGGCATTTCTAAGAGAATCCTATATTCATGAACTAAAGCCAACCAAACTAAGTAGCTCAATGATGAATATGACCTTCCAAAGTTATTATAAGGATGAATAATTCTTTGGAATTTGTAAATAACCTACAAAATAACTCATTTAAATCATTTAACTCAATCCTACAACAAGAAACAAATCAATAGTAAATAGAGAAATAGGAAAAGTGATGAACCCTTAGTTAATCTGAGACAGGGGGGGGTGTGAATCAGTTTAGTACATTCATGTAATTTCAAATTTTTTTCTTTAAAATTATTTACACCTACATTTCATAAGCAACTTAATATATAAAGAATCAAGAAACGTATGTGAGTAGCAAGTGTTAAGCATATTAAATACAATACTGTCAACACATATTCATCATACGGATAGACAACAAATATAAGTGGAAACCCATAAGGGAGAAAAACACATCTTTATGTGTTGTGATACAAATGAATGCTCAGTCCCTCCTCACCACTGATTTTCTTTAGGCTCCAACCCCGGTGGCTACTACCTCAAATTCTACAAAGTATAACTTGCAGAGCTCTAACTCCCATCTATTTTATGCGAGGCTACAACCCATGAGAGCTCCTACCTCAATGAGCTACAATTGGCCGTCTATCAAGATACACCTTGATATGAAAGAATCAACTCTCTCACACTACATTAAAATTATATGCTAATTTACTTGGATATCACCTCTATTTTAGTCCTTATTCACTGTTTCCCTTTCGGCCTTAAAATTTGCTTCATATCGGCTTTGGATGTACACAACAACTCTATACGCTCACTCTTATTCTTCCACTCTTTAACCTCTCTATTCACATTACCATAACATTATATATATATATATATATATATATATATATATATATATATATATATATATATATATATATATATATAACTCCATGTATTTTTGCATTATATATGGGAATATGAAGTGAACAAACATGACTCTTTGCCTTCCACCCACTCATTTCCTCACTTAGCATATTTAGGATGTTACAACAATATATACACTCATTTCAATATAAAATGGAGTTTTGATTTGACTTGGAGACTTGAATTCACATCACAAAAAATATAAAATAATTAATGAATTTGTTATAGTTACAACAATATTTCAATTTAGCCCTTTCAACTTCATGGTTTTTTTTTTGTTAATTTTGTCTTTCTTTTCTTGTCCCTTTGTCTTATCTTTTTCTTTGTCATATTTCTAACTATTCTACATGCTTGTCTTTTGCTTGACTCGACCTATCTACCTTCCTTCTCTTGCCCACAATGTTTATACTTCGCTTTCGTTTTCTTTGTGTTGGGTGATCTACCGAAGTCTCTTTACGCCTCTGTTCAACCTTTTGTTTTGTCACTCAAGACTCTTTGCCACACTCAAAAAAATTTTCTTTATAAGCCGGCGTAACCACATAGAACCCTAGACCTAAAATATATTAAAATTCAACTTGAACTTGGCTTGCGTACGCTTTCTTACGACAATGTGACATTTCTTTATGTTATATGTTATATACATATTTCTTTCTCCCGATGCGGTTGTAACTTAATGCATACCCCCGAGACTTTTAAATGTATTATCATTTACATTTGGAAGGTATCTTGTTCGGTCTCTCATCGCAATTCGACACTTTTCATTATTATCCATTACTCTCTATTCCTTCTAAAATCTCTATTCTCCATATGTGAAGGGTTCCCACTTATCATATCGCAATTTTCATCAAGAATTTTCCCATCACGGTTCCTCATACATGATTCTTGTTGTTAGTATGAATTTTAATCATAAGCATATGAAAAAAGCCTTTGTTGTGCATAACAAGCAACCTAACATTAAATATGGTTGTCGATTTCCTTAGATCTACGATTCTTGATCATAATAAATGCTACATAAATCAAGATCTATCGATTAAAAACATTAAACAACAAATAGTAAGAGTTGCTCCATGCATCCAATGAACAAGACAAGATTTTTTAAAAGATTTTTTTGTATTATGAGCGAGGGAAGGGAACATATGAATATGATGGGTCCCCTCAATGGGATGGGTTCTTGTATGTCCTCAATTCTTCATATCTAAGGTCTCTCTCTTGGTAGTGCGGAAAACCTAGGAAAAATGGAACTCAAGGGAGCTGGAGAAGAAAAAATGCGGCAATATGACACTAATGGGAGGATCAGAGTTTAGACCGAAATTATATATCAAGTGATCCTAGGCAACAAAAGGTAGTGAATGAATGGATAAACCCTTTTATTTATAACAAAATATTGAGTTAGTCTAGATATTGGTGCATAATAAAAATAATAATAACAAATCTGGAATCCAACATGGGAATATTTTATTATTTTTGTTGGAGGAAAAGAATTTGAATTTGGTCAAATCCTTTTATTTAGAAATAATAAATAAATAAATTGTTTATTTTATTATTTCAAGAATGTGTTGAGTAATAATTAAATAAATAGTGATTTATTTTATTTTATGAATAATTTATTCAAATGTAATAAGGAATATTATTTAATTAACGTTTTAAATAATTGTTCCTGGAAAATAATAAGATAAATGATGATTTATCTAATTAATTTTTACTTTCATGTTTTTGGGTTAAATATGACTAACAATATTAATTAAACATTGTTTTAATTAGTATCATGAGAAGAATCAAACAAATAATGATTTATTCAATTATTCCTCATGGGGTTTCATTTGAACTAGAAACAACTTAATAGATTATGGGTTATTAAGCTATTTTTCATAGAGAAAAGAAGTGTATTATGGTAAAATTGGTCTTACATGGTGTACTTTAGTCCATATAATAGTAACATGTTAGATGACCAAAAATTAGTGCAATAGATTTCCCTGACATGCGAGTGTCGAGAGCTAATCGTGAAGTAGAGTATGTTGTAAGAACTCAATCACTAGACACCAAGGGGAATGGAGAGAAAAATATAGTTGGAATGAGGTGAGAGAGGACATGACCCTGGGGTGTGCCCCATGTGCAACAATTCTCTTTTATGAGTGAGTACACATATTATCCATGAGGTGGGGGAGGCATACCTATGCCCGGCGAGATAATAATGTACAAAAAATAATGGTGTGTCAGTAAACATGGGGCTGGCGATGGCATGAACATGAGTGAGATAAAAACATGATAATGAATCCCACATATATATTGTGCACGGGACAACAGCCAAGATTTATACAATAAAATTTGAGTATGTGAGATATAAGCACAACCAAAAGAGGCTTTGTAAAATAGGAAAGGACTGCGAAAATTTTGAATGATACATGCAAACTAAAGAGGCGTTGCAATTTGGTGAGGCTAGAACCATAAAATTTGTAGAACTCACATCCAAGGTTGTAGTGATGCATCTGGGTATGTGGGGGGCTACACGAAGGACTAGCCCCTCATGCGATACAGAAACATCCCACACACAACAGGAATCAATGGTACAAATATATGTCATCACTAAACCATCGAGTATACGGATCTCGATCATGCCATGAGGATATGGGCCCGATAAAAAATCAAGTCAAGGCAATAAAGGGCCACTTTTCCTAATTGAGCATGAGCAAAGAGTCAAATGCGGAACACTTAGTCACGCCTCTATACCGATCTTCTAGAATGAGTAAGATGATATGTGATGAAAGGTATGCAGTGAGGAAATGAGGAATCATCAACTATGTCACAAGGGATAATAGTAGAGTGAATAATAGGCCGACACCGGGGAGGATGGTGGAATGGAAGTTGCGGGTAAGCGAGGTTGACACATTCCCTTGTTAGAGCATAAAGGGTATGGATGAGCACAAATCTTTGAATCGACCTAAGGGGGATGAGAATGATCTAGGTCAAGGCCAAAACATGTGACACGAGAGGACAAAGCAATGAAGGATGGAAGACTATGGTGGGCGACAAATACACTCGGGGGCAGATCATGGATGCAATGATGAATCAGCCTAAGATGCTCTAACAGGGTGAATCGATAATGCTGCCACGAACGAGGTCAGTGGGGGCCATGGCTGTAGGTACAATATGGTTACTCACCACCTAAAGTCTACACAAGCGTGGACAAGTATGAAGGAAAGGTGGTGCCCAAAGTACAAGTGTTGCAAGTGGAGAAATTCAATTATGAGAAGTGGTGAAGTGATCTATTAGTATCCTATAGTCTATAGGATCTAGGAAATGTGACTAACCATTTTTCTCAAATTTTCTGTTGAGTAAATGTCAATATTAAAAGTATTTTCCAAATAATGATAAAGAGAAACAAAATAAGAAAAATATGGTATTTAAAAAGGAAAAATGAAAAAGTTCATACTATAGGTAAGCACTCTAAAAGCGCTCGATTATTTTCCTATAATCAAGGTAGAGAAAAGATAAAAAAAAATTCTCTCGAATTGAAAAGGGATGATTTTTGTGAAGCTTGGGACCTTATGGTATGATTATTCCTATCACAACCTGCGTATCCCCCTTTTACCCCACCACTTTTTTATTTCTCTTATCCTAAGTTTCATTTCACCCCTCAATTTTCATACCCGACTCCACCTCACATCACACAGAGCCCATGATAACCTTCTATATTTGCCACCTCCCTTGATCATATTCGACGCATTTTGCAACCTCCCTTAATTTCAAACTTTAACCATGAAGAGTTTGAAATGGGCGGTTCGAGGCCGAGCACACTAGTCAGCCATCAACTCACGGTTATTTTGCACCCCCTTTTCACAATACGCCTACAACCATAGGAACCCTCCGAAAACCAACTTCATGTTTTACATGATGGGCCATCGCGACTAACATTTATCCCCCTTAAAAAATTCACCTCTCATGACATCCTTCTGATTTCTTCTGGCTTTGAGTTCATGATATAATCCAAGAAGTGTGATGTACGATGATGGTGGGACTAGATTGGAATAAAATATCACAAACTTTAAAGGACGGTGTGGAGGTAAGTGTTAAAATTTTTGAAGTGCGATATGCGATGGCATGGCAAGGTGACATGGTAGTGACGTGGCAAGATGAACTAGTAGAACAACATGGCCACGACCCCATAGATCATGGTTGATTTGGGATGGCGTAGCAGGTGGTGGCAGCATTTGTCTGCTGGCATATGACGTGGCAAGGTGACGTGGCAAGGCAATGTGGTAGATTATTTAGCCACATCCCCACATACCAAACATCACAAGTTTTAAAAAGTTAAGCATAAGGGTAAGTGTTATAATCACCAAAGTGAAATGTGTGATGCGGGAGGCCCCATCTCCAATCACAAATCAAAATTTTTAAAGGATAACCGCGGGAGTAAGTGATAAATTCACCGAAGCACAAAGTGTGATGCCATGTGGGACACGATTGTATAGCGCACATCCCAAGTTTTAAAATATAAGGGCTAAGAGGAAAAGTTAAAAGACAATGAAATGTGAAGTGCGATGTTGGCGCAAATGAAATGTATTTCGGAGAAAAGGCCTAAGGATTTCAAATTATGGTTGTGTTAGGGTTTTACGTTACTGTAAATAAAAAGCTAACATGGGGAAGAGGAAGAATCGAGGCGGGGGAAGGTATGGGTGACGCATGGTGAATGCGATTGGAAATTCGAAGTCGAGGAAAAAATGGCATTGGTGATATAACAACTTAAAATGAAGAGGTAGCGGCGGGCCAACGACCACGAAAACACCAACACCTCATCAATTTAATAATTCGACAATAGTTTTCTAAGGAAGAGCCAAGGTGTCGAGCCTTCCTTGGCTTTTCGATTATCGACAAAGCTAGATTATGAGCCTGATAGAAAAGTTACCTCCACCTTCACGACGATATCTTGTCACAACTCATGTGCTTCCATTCATCAAATTGTTACTCCATAATATCCTCTTCGGGAGCTTAAGAGACAATTTATTCCTCTATAATCAATAACAAACTGCCGTGGGGAATGACCACGTCTTTATCCCTTGCTCCAAGTTTCCACTTGTTTTGTTTCTTCTTAAATGTAATCACTACGGTAGACGGATGAACCAAATTAATTTTTCATAAATACTACATCCCTTAGTACTATGAAGGAGGAGGCAAATTTTGAATGAGGTATGAGTCCCATTTTGTAATGTTGTGACGGTTGCAACAAATTCGATAGAAGATTTAGGGATTTAAGTGTTGCACCATATAAGCGAAGTTTCTTTTGCTTAATGTGTTAGTTGTTGTTTTCTTATCTTTGTATTTCTGAATTCAAATATTGTAGAATAGAAATGATGAATAGGATTTCTTGTAGAACACCCTATTCTAGTGATTCTAAAATATTCTACGTTTTCTACTCATGCAAGTCAATGAGTTCTTAACTTCTTCTTGGCTTCTATTGAACCTTTCACTCCGGTTGGGTGAAATTTTGGTTTCTCCTCAATCTCTGTTGAGTCTCACATTCTTTATTATCTTTGCATTCGATTTTATTCTAAGAGATCCATGGCGGTACACCTAGCTTTTCTGTCTCTCTCATGGTGGGTCATACACTGGGTGGTACATACAACTGACCTCCATTTCCTAATGAACCTTTTCCCTTGCTTTCCCCACCAAACCAAATTCAAAATCCAAACCCCAAACTTATCGGCCTAGCCTAAAATTCCCAATACACCAAAGTTATATACGATAGAGATCCCTCTACGGGTCTATGAGGGCTAGATCCTAGGCCCCAGAAGTGGTTTTGATTTTACCTTCGGGATTACGCCTTTAGCCTCGAAATTACGAGTCATAACATAGTGGCGACCATACTCGGGATCCAAACCTAGAATTTATGGTTTCGTAGACAGTCTTATGTTCCTCAACAACACTCATCATGTTTAGAGCTAGGTGATGATGGTGGACTAGTAGTCGGACACAAGAAGGTTGAAATCATCCACCTGGAGACTCCACAAAGTTCGGTTGATATAAATAATCCTTGGTACAAGAATCAGCTTTGTTTTGAACATAGGGTGACTTCATTCTCTAATTGGTTGATAAGATGAATTCAAAGAATACTACGCGAGTATGATCTTTGGATAGATCTAATATCCAGTTTTCCAAATCCCATGCTAGACAATTATTGGTTAAAATATCTTCTTGTGTTTATAGATAACAAAGGATATGATGCTATTTTAGCATACATTTCTTAAGGTTTCATATGCATGTCGAAGGGTTTAAAATCCAAATTCCATGGGGCTTGTCTTATGAAAATATTTGTGGCCGAGTTTAGAAGAAAGAAATCTAGGATTTGGTATGAAGGTCTACAGTTGCAAGTATAAGTTCTCTAAAGTGTTTTCATGTCATGTTTTGTGACAAGTATAAAAAGAGTATTATCCATCTTTACTGGATAATATTGTTGTGATAATTTCCAATTTTTATTGAATATCTAGAAGGATTAATATTATGATGATCAGATTATGAATGATGAAATATTAGAAGTTTTAGAAGAAAGACCATTTCGGAAAGTGAAAATTTTGTCTAAAATGTCTTCTCAACATAAAAAAGAAATGATATATGCGCACATCTTGTAAGCTTGTGAAGATTCATTATAGGAAATATCCCTTGCAACACAAGGACAATATGCTCAACACATGGTTAAAGAAAAACTTTAGCTCCCTAAACTAGATCTAGTAGAGGAAAACAATTAAAACCTCTATCCCAACTCTATCAATCTAGAAGAAAAGAAATTGAGTTTGATGGCCTAGATTCATAAGAGCATCTTCATCCAAAAAATGTTTTATCCATAAGTTGAACACCGATCAAGTTTTCTTGATGAAAGCTAAGAGATATTGCTGAAGAAGACCCATCAAGTTTAACAGTTGAATACCTCTCTAATCCTATTTCGAATTTACCAACTTTGAAGAAGATCACAAAAGTTTTACACATTCCTTCTTGGGATGTTAATGAAAATGTTGCACAACATATTGATGTTATAGGTAATGATCCTTTGCCTCGGGTTAATGATACTTTTCATCTTCCCTCCAAGTTTACGAATCATAAAGGGAATGATGAGGATCAAACAAAATAGCTAATTATCATAGATAGGAGATAAAAATAGCTATCTCACTTACTATTATATGATAGTGGGTACCAACACAAAGGCAAGGGAATAGTATGGGATGAGGTATGTATTTATATCACCAATCATTTGAGGGATCTCCATGTTTCATGTTTGCTAGATCGTACGAGTATTTTATTACGGTCATCGGTGAAGGAAGAATTTGGTATGTTCATCAACACGATTGTGAATTCGGTGGAAGAGTTAAGCTTCCATCCTTTGAATCCATTTTTCTATATAAAAATGGAAGATTTGTTTTAGTTAAGCACTCATTTGCTTGACTGGTTGCAGTAAGTTTGTCATTACTTGATATGGCGGTCATTTTTATCAGTTAGAGAAGGTAGATGAGTGCACGATAAGCTTAGTACTCTAAGCATATTTCTAGTTCTAGTTTCAAGTCACTTATTAGTTGTCGATTCCCGATTTCGGTTTCGGTATAGTTCGGTGTTTAACGTTAATATTTTCCGGTGTGAGTACTGCTTCAAGATTTTATAGTTTGCAGTGCGTAAATTTAGATAGCGATTTCATTTCATATTGCGATACATGGATTAGTTTCTTGTGCGAGGATTGGAACTAAACGATTAAAAAAAATTAAGCCTTGAGAGGTGTTATAAATAAATCAATTATAGATTTGAAACAACCAATGGGTTAGGCTACTAATATATGGTGTTCTTGACACCTCAAGGTGCCATCCCCAAGCTGAGCCACTATTAGTATCCTATAATCTATAGGATCTCAAGGTAGATTGTAGCCTTTCTTCTTAGATTTTTCCTATTGAAAATAAATTTCAATATTTAAGATTATTTTCCAAAGAAAAATAAATGGAAACAAGAGAAGATGAAAAGAGGTTATTTAAAAAGGAAAAATGCAAAGTTCATACTATAAGTAAGTAGCCTAAAAACTACTTGATTTTTTTCCTATAATGAAGCTACAAAGATAAAATTTGGCTCTAAAGGTCTGAAAAGGGATGATTTTTTTCAAGTTTGGGAACTTATGGTATGCTTTTATCCTAATTCCCTGACCACGTCACATATCCTTTTACCCCTCCCCTTTGTTATTTCTCTTATCCTATGTTTCATTTTTACCCCCTCGACTCTCATACCCAGCGCACCTCATCACTGCCCCAAAACATCTGTGTTAACTTTCTATGTTCCCCCACCTCCACATTTGATCTTCGATGCATTTCGAACCCCTTAATAAAAAATTTAACCATGAAGAGGAGTCCAAAATGGGCGATTTCAAGTCTGGGCCCTTCTCCCACATGTCAACTCAAAGTTATTTCACACCCGCTTTCCACAATACCACCTACCACCTTACGACCCCTCCAAAAACTAACTTCAATATTTACATGATATACCATCATAGCCAACCATTGTCCCCCTTAAAACCTTTACCTCTCATCACATGCCACAAGTTTCAAAAGGTAAGCGTAAAGGTTTGTGATACAATCCCCGAAGTGTGATGCGTGACAATGGTGGGACCCAATCGCAATGAAAAATCACAAAAATTAAAGGATAGGTGCAGAGGTAAGTGTTAAAATCACTGAAGTGTGATATGTGATGGTGTGGCAAGGTGACATGGTAGGTGACGTGGCAGATGAAGTGGCCTTGACCCCACAGATCACAATTGATTTAGGATGACATGGAAAGGTGACGTGGAAAGATGTCATGGTAGAAGACGTGTTAGTGGTGTGGCAATGTGATGTGGCAAGGTGGCATGGAAGATGACGTGGCCCTAGCCAACGCCGCAAGTTTAAAAGTTAAGGGAAAATGGTAAGTGTTATAATCATCGAAGTGCGATGTGCGATGTGGTGGGGCCGAATCACAGATCACAAATTTAAAGTATTAAAGGATAACCGCGGGAGGTTAGTGATAAAGTCTTTGAAGTGTGATGTGAAATTCCAGGTGGGAACCAATCACATAGCGCACATCGGAAGTTATAAAAGATATGTGTCAAGAAAAAATTAAAAGACAGTGAAATACGAAGTGTGATATTGGCATGGATGTGATGTATTTCAAAGAAAATGCCTAAATATTTGAAAGTCCGTGTGCATTATGATTGTACGTTGTTTTGTAAAGAAAGAGCTAACATGGCAAGAAGAGAAGTGATCTATCCGGTATGGTTGCACAATTGTGAACGTGCCGGGGGGTCAAGTTGGGAAAAAAAGTCATTGGTGATATAACAAAAGAAAACGAAGAGCGACGGCTCTTTTCATCAATCCATGAAAAAACCAACACCTCATCAATTTAATAATTCCCGAACGGTTTTACGAAGGAAGAACCAAGGTGTGATAACCGTCCTTGACTTTTCAACGTCGGACAAATACGGATTATGATCGCAACACCTTGTTACTTCCACCTTGTTGGCCGAGAAGTATCTTGTCACCACCCGCGTGTTTCCACTCGTCGAAGTGTTACTCCATCATAGCCTCTTCGGGAGCAAGAGGAAATTTGTTTCTCTGTAATAAATAATAGACTTCCGTGGGAAATGGGAGCCCCGTATTATCACCACATGCAAGTTTCCACTTGTTTACTTTCTTCTTAAATGTAATCGATACGATGTACGGATAGACCAAATTAAGTTTTACATAAATATTGCATGCTAGCATTGAGAAGAGGAGGAAAACCTGAATGAGGAATGAGAGTCCCATTCTATAATATTGTGATAGTTTGCAAGTAATTCAATAAAAGATTTTAGGATTCAAGTGTTACAACATATGGTGAAGTTTTTTTTTCTTAATGTATTATCCATTGTTTTCCTATCTTTGTATTTTTGAGTTCAAATATTTTAGAAAAGAAATTATGAATAGGATTTGTTATGGGAGCACCCAATTCCTAATTTGATTACGCAATATTCTATGTTTCTATTGATTCCAACTCAAGGAATTCTTAAATTCTCCTTAACTTATCTTTGAAAATTACACTCCGGTTTAGTTGAGGAATCCTTGATTTCTCCTCAATATCTGTTGATTCCACTTTCTTATATCTTCCCATTCCATTTTATTCTTAGTGATCCATAGCATTCACACCTAACTTACCCTATCTCACTCATGTTAGATTAATTTTGAAAATTGGTCACTCGAGCGCTTTGACTACATTTTCCCAATGTCCCTTTCACCCTATTCCCACACTAAACCAAATTTAAAATGAAAACCCTACACTTATCAACTAGCCTAAAATTCCAAATCCAACAAAGATATATCTGATAGAGACATCCCTCTCTATGTTTAGGAGGGCTAGATCTTAGGCCCAAAGCGGTTTTGATGTTGCCTTCGAGATTCTACCTTCAGCCTCGCAAATTACGGAGTGATAACATAGTGGCGACCGTACTCGAGAACAAACCTAGAATATATGGTTTCATAGACTAGTCTTATATTTGTCAGTAACACTCATCAAGTTCAGAGATAGTTGATGATGGTGGACAAACGATCGAAATAGGAGGGTTGAAATTATCCACCTAGCAACTCCACAAAGTTCAGTTGATATAAAGAATCCATTGGTAGAAGAAACTATATTTGTTTTGAACATATGGTGACTCCATTCTGCGATTGGTTGACAAGATGAATTCAAGAATACTATGTCGGTATGCTCCTTTGGATAGATCTAAGATCTCGGATTTTCCAAATCCCATGCCAAACATTGATTGGTTAAAATATCTTCTGGTGTTTAGAGGTAACAAAGGAGATGATGCTGCTATAAATTTGTTAATATTTCATGTATGTCCAAATATTTAAAATCCAAATTCCGGAAGGATTCTCTTATGAAAAATTTTTGTGGCCAATTTAGAAGAGAAAGCTAGGATTTGGTATGAAGGTCTACCCATTTTGCAAGTATAAGTTCTCTAAAGTGTTTTCATGGTGTGTTTTGTGACAAGTATAAAGAAGATTATCCCTCTTTGTCGGTAGTTAAATGCGACGCGATAACTTACCAAAATTTTTATTGAATATACGGGAGGATTACTATCATGATGATCAGTTTATGAATGATGAAATATTAGAAGTTTTAAAAGAAAGACCATTTTAGAAAGTGGAAGTTTCTCTTGAAATGTCTTCTCATCATAAAAAAATAAATGATATATGTTGTCCAGAAGTTCATGAAGATTCATCATATGAAATATCCATTACAACACAAGAACGATCTAATAAGCATATGGTTAAGGAAGAACTTCAACTCCCTAAACTAGATCTAGTAGAGGACAACAGTGAAAACCTCCAACAGTCTAGCAATCTAGAAGAAAATCGTTGAGTTTGATAGCTGATTCACAAGAGCATCTTGACCAAAATATTTTTATCCAAAAGGTGTAACATGGGTCAAGTCTGTTTGATGAGCCAAGAAAGCTTGCGAAGAGCCATTAGGTTTTTTGCGTTGACGACCTCTCTAATCCTCTTTCTAAATTTTACCAACTTTGAAGAAGATCACAAAAGTTCTTTATTTCACTTCTAGCAGGATGTTGACAAAGTTGCACAACATATTGATGTTATAGCTAATGATCCTTTTCACGAGTTTATTGCGAATGTGTATCCCCTTGAAACTTTTTGAATGATAAAGGGAAAGATCGGGGAGAAAACCGAACAACTAATTATCATGGATAAATAAGAAAAAACTATCTCCATTACTATTGAATTATGATCCAACCACACCAACACAAAAGCAAGGGAACGGTCTAGGATAAGGTATGTATTTATGTCGCCAATCATTTTAAAGATCTAATTTTGCATGTTTACCTAGATCCTCTAAGAATTATTATAGTCATCGGTGAACGAATAATTCACTATGTTCATCAACAAAGTTATTGAATTCAATGGAAGTTAAGTTGCCATGCTTGGAATCCATTTTTCTATCTATTAATAAGTACGGAAGATCTATTTGAGTTAAGCACTCATTTTGTTTGACTCGTTGCATTGTAAGTTTGATTTTACTTGATATAGAAGTCATTTTATCATATTAGAATAGGTAGATGAGTTCCAATAAGCTCGATACTGCGAGCATATTTCTAGTTTTAGTTTCAAGTCACTTATCGAGTTCTTAGTTCAAATTTTAGTTTCAGTATAGTTCAAATGTTAAACATTCGAGGATTTTTTCGATTGCAACAATGTTTTTAGTTTGATGGTTTGCGATTGCATAAGTTCAACCATAGTTTCATTTTTAGAATGCGGTACATGGATTAGTTTCTTGTACGAGTCTAGAACAAATAATTAAAATATTTTTAGGCACATAGATGTTGCGACGGATCAAGTTGTAGATTTGAGAACAACCCAATGGGTTATGCTACTAATATATGGTGTTCCAAACACCTCTGAAAAATTGTCATCCCCAATAGGAGCCCACTTTGTAAGTATCCTATAATATATAGGATCTCTAGGAGGCTAACCATTCTTCTCGGATCTTTGATATTGAAAATAAATTTCAATATTCAAAATTATTTTTCAAATAAAGATAAAGAGAAACAAAATAATAAGAAAAGGGTATTTAAAAGGAAAAATGTAAAGTTCATACTATAGGTAAGCAGCCTAAAAAATGCTTCATTGTTTCCTATAATCAAGCTAAAAAGATCAAATTTTGCTCTAAATGTCTAAAAAGGGATGATTTTTTTCAATTTTGGGATGCTATGGTATCCTTTTATCCTAAGTCCCCGACCACGTCACATATCGTTTTATCCCGCCACTTTGTTTATTTTCTCTTATCCTAAGTTTCATTTTTACCCTCTCGACTCCACCTCACATCACGCTGCGATCCATCTACGTTAACATTATATGTTCCCAACCTCCACATCCAATGGTCACCGATGCATTTTCACACCTCATAGCCTTAAAAATTTAACCATGAAGGGGGCCCGAAATGGGTAGCTTCAAGTCTGAGGCCTACTCCAAAGCATCAACTCACGATTATTTCACACCCTTTTAAGTACTTCCTACAACCTTAGAACCCACAAGCCTTGGGTTTTACATGGCAAGCCATCGCAACTGACCATTATCCCCCGCAAAAAACTTTTACCTCTCATCGCATGCCACAAGTTTCAAAATATAAGCGCAAAGGCTCGTGGTATACTCCCTCGAAAATGCGATGTATGATGATGGTGGGACTCGATCACAATTGCAAAATTTAAGGGATAAGTTTGTGGAGGTAAGTGTTAAAATGCGTCGAAGTGTGGTATGCGATAGCTTGGCAAGGTGACACGTAAGTCGTGTGTGTGCCAGTGACATAACAACTAACATGGCGAGACAATGTGGCCCGACCCCACGAGATCACGGTTTGTTAGGATGACATGGAAAGGTGACATGGGAAGCTTCCATGGTAGATGACATGGAAGTGACTTGGCAAGGTGACGTGGCAAGGAAAAGTGGGAGATGATGTGGCCCTGGCCTACATACCACACATCAAAAGTTTTAAAATTTAAGGGAAAATTTTAAGTGTTGTAATCGTTGAAGTGCGATGTGCGATGCATGGAGGCTCGATCACAAATTGCAAATCACAAGTTTTAAGGGATAATCACGAGAGGTAAGTGATAAAGTCGCTAAAGTGCAGTGTGCGATGCCAGGTGGGACCCAATTGCATAGCGCACATGAGAGTTTTAAAATATAAATGCTAAGGAAAAGTTAAAGAGCAGTGGAAATGTGAAGTGCAATGTTGCTTTGGATGTGATGTATTTTAGAGAAAAGGCCCAAATATTTCAAGGTTTGGGTGCATTAGGTTTGTACGTTGTTTTGTAAATAAAGATCTAGCATGGGCGAGAAGAGGTAGAATCAAGCCGGAAGGTATGGTGGCAACTGTTATGAACGTGCCATGAAGTCAAGTTGGGAAAAAGTGAATTGGTAATATAACAACGAGAAAAGCAGAAAAGCGTGACATAGCCATCGATCCATGAATATCATAGAACCTCATCAATTCAATAATTCCATAACATTTTTTTGAAGAGGAAGAGCCAAGGTATCATGGCCTTTCTTACCTTTTTGACATTGGAAAAATGCGGATTATGATCTGTGAGACTACTTCTTCCACCTTCTTGGCGAGAAGTATCTGATCACTTCCCTTTGCATGGTTCCATTCATCAAAGTGTTGCCATCATAGCCTCTTTGGGAGCTTAAGAGGAAATTTATTCATCTACAATCAATAACGGTTTTGTGGGGAGCCCGGAGGCCCATCTTATCATCGCACGAAAGTTTCCACTTGTCCAATTTACTTGCTTAAATGTAATCACACAATGAACGGATAGGCAGGACTTAAGTTTTATGTAAATGCGCATGCCTTAGCGAGTGTGAAGGGGGGGGGGTAAATACGGAATGAGGATTGAGTCCCATTTTGTAATGTTATGAATGTTTGCAATTAATTTAATAGAAGCTTTCACGATTCGAGAATTTGTTGCACCATATGGTGAAGTTTATTTTCTTAATGTTTGATCTGTTTTTTTTTCTATATTTTTATTTCTTAATTCAAATATTGTAGAACAAAGATGATGAATAGGATTTGTTACGGGAGCACTATATTCTAGCTAATTCTGCAATATTCTATGTTTTCTCTTGATTTCAAGTCAATTAATTTTTAACTTCTCCTTGACTTATGTTGAACCACACTCCCGGTTGGTTGAGGAGTCTTGGTTCCTCCTCAATCTTTCTTGGAGTCCCTTTCTTGTACCTTCCCATTCAATTTTAATGCAGGAGATCCATGTGATTACACCACAACTTTCCTTTGTCTCACTCATGTTGGATTACTTCTAAAAGCTGATTTACCCAAACCCTTTGACTCCATTGCCAATGGCCCTTTTCCCTCACTATCCCCACGAAACCAAATTAAAAATCCAAACCCTACACTTATCAACTAGCCTAAAATTCCCAATCCAAGAAAGTTATATCTAATAGAAGATTCCTCTGCGGGTCTAGGAGGGCTAGATCCTAGGCTTTGAAGCGATTTCTGACGTTGCCTCCTAGATTCTTCCTTTAGCTTGAGAAATTATGGGTAATGCTTACAATAATGGAAAAAATGTCATCTTGGGTGAAGTAACAAATAACCAAAAATGAAAGGATACCCATTTGAGCTCGGTGAGGTATTTCCAATGATGTTTATCATTTGTCAAATGAAGCTACGGTTTGATTGTAGCCGATTGAGAAAAGAAAATATAGTGTTTCTCTTTTAATAAGGAAATTTCCCTCCAATTTGATTCATTTGCTGGTGTAGCTATGGAGAATTTAGAGAGGATAAAAGGCCATAAATTGTGCAGTGATCATATCAGAAAAAACTACTATTGGAATCAAGATCCATCAATTGTGGGTAAGAGGCCTAACCATACTCTTTCAATTCAACGGATTAAAATATAATTTTGGGCACCGAGCTTAGGAACCCACCCCTTCTCCTTGTTGAGCATTGAAAGGTATGGATGCCATTCATTTCTTTATATTTTTCTGCCGAATATAACTCTTTTTATTCTAGAAAGATGATATATTAAAGGATTATGATAGAATTCCAAGGATTAAAGTTTGTTGTGAAAATTGGCTAAAAATTGTCTTTTATTCTCAACGGGAAAAAAATTAAGGTGGAAACCACCACATTCAAAGGCAAAGGATAAAGTAGGAGTAACTAGTGTTCCTCCGGAAAAGGGCCATCTCCAAACAAGAAGGATTAAATCGAGAATGCGCGGCTAAAGCAAGGCAAGGAATAGCACGACTACGGCCTAAGAAGACCAAGCGTTAACACAAATAAGAAAAAAGGCTGAATCCCCGGGGATCTTTCGATCCTAAAAGATCATTGTTCAAAGTCTATCATTGTTTCTTGTATTATCTGCAAATTTTTATAAAAGGTAATGCTACTGTGGATCGGGGATAGAACGATTATTATTGAAACTCCTTTTTTGTAACTCTGTAATTTCTCATTGACTCTTGTGATGGAAGACTGTTGTAAACACTGTTATTCCTGATTAATACATGATCTAGTTTCCGTTCCATTTCTTGACTCTAGAATAGCCCAGCGGTGTTTCACTGGTGGCTAAGGGCCTGGACCTGGTGGATCCCTCTGCTGTTTGTATTATTATCTTTCAATTATCATTGTGTGATGGTTTTCATTTTTTTTCATTACAGCTTTCAAGTTTAATAATTTACTTCTTAATTGCTTCATAATATTGGTGAGTTACATTGGTGAATTGTGTTGCCATTCCTTTCTAATTTAACAAGAATCTTAATCCTCATATTACTTATCTTGTTATGTTTTAACAGAGCTTCATTTTTCAGTAGTTGCTGTTCTATTCTAATTGTTGTTTCGTTCTGATTGCTAGTTGTTGTTCAATAGAATTTGTTACTCAATTCCATTAGTTATAGATTGTTGTTTAATTTCATTAGATAGGATTTTCTGTTCAATTTTCTTAGATAAATTTTTTTGTTCATTTCTATTGCTGTTCAATTCCAGATTTTCTATTCATTTTAGTTAATTAGTTTACAGTCTATTTCATTCCTGCAAAGAGTTGGTTTTTCTTTTGAGAACTTGCCTAGTTTACTTTCATTAGTAGCATTAGTGATTTAGTTCAATTTCCATTTCCATTTAATTGTTTTAATCCGAGATCATAAACTGTAAAGGACATCTGGTTATTGCTACCTTCGTTCTCATATTGACTATCTTATTTTCATTTCATTTCAATTACATCAGTTGCTAAAGGAAAGAGTTATCATTACTGCATCCTTGACTGATGATTTCTAGGTGAATGATTGGATTTAAGAGCGTTCAAGTTCATGTCATTATAGTTAGATTTCATTTCCAAGCCTATGTTTACTCTTGTATTTACAAAAATGTACTACATATTGCAAGGCATTACTCTTAGATTGAATTGCAGCCTCAGACTGAGTACACTCTTGAAACAAAAGGTCGTACCTGGATTGATGATTAATGTAGGATAAATAGGCGTTAAAAAGACACCTTTTATACCTCAACATTTTGGAGCCATTTCCAGGGAGAGTGTATTCCATTTAGAAAGAGTGATGCATATTTGATTTTTTTCTACTAGGGAAGAATTTGGTATTAAAAATGGAAGGTAAGAACCTTTGTACCGAGCAAGGAACATACTTGTTCATCGGCCCGCTTCACAGCAGAATTGAGTAATAATTTTTAGGTAGGAATGAGTGCTTACATTTTTTGAATGAATAGAAAATCTAAATAGAACAAAATTCCTCCTAAACCCGAACAACCTAAGGGACCGATGACCCTTGGGCGAACAAATTTCATCAATGAAATCCTAAAGAAAGCTGAATCTCATCCATCAGTAGGACCTAGAAAAGTTACTTCTAGAAAACTTAATAGTTCCCTTCAGGCCATAGAGTCACCATTTGTAGCCTTTGCTGAGGTCCACAGCCAAACAGAAGAAATTGAGCAAGATCCCCAAGAAATTGAGAATTCTCGCCTAATTTCTTTGTAAGAAGGGAACTCTAGTAATCTTCGTGAAGGAGGAGGAGAAACAGGGGAAATAGTAGAACCAAAATCTCCTCTTGAAGTAATCCAAATAGTGAGCAGCCCAGATAAGGGAAGTGCTATCAACATCATTCGAAACAGAGCTAAAGGACCTGAATTTCCTTAGATAGTAGGTCAGCAAGGAACACTCATTATTCCAGACCAAGGGAGTGCTATCAAGGTCATTCCTATTCCTTCTAGTTAGCCTAGGAATAATTCCCAAGAAATACCAAAAGGATATTCGCACATATTTGATCAAATGGCCCACAACCAGTAACCACCTCAACAAACTTCCACACTGCAATATCCCATTGTGGACACTGTAGTTAATGCACCTATGAAGGCCATTCCTCTTCAGCATATTCCTACATTCCATGGCTTAACATCAAAAGACCCAGATGCATTTTTTTTTTAATTCAATGTATTATGCAGAGGGTATGACTATACCACCAATCCCCAAAAATTAAAATTATTTCCTTCCACATTAAAAGGAGCAGCTCCACAATGGTTTATTGGGTTAGGTGGAGCCATTATAAATGACTGGGATCAAATGAAATTTGTGTTTCTAGAGAAATATCGGGATTATTGTAGGTATAGGGAATTAAAAGAGGAAATATTTTAGATGACAGCAAAACCCAATGAAACACTTGAGGAATATGTAGAACGTTTTCAATACAACCTCCAGAGATCACCCTATGCATCTTTACCCTTACCTGATAATGTGTTAAAAACTACATCACTTAAAGGGATGAAGGAACAATGGGTTGAAACATTAAATATTATGGGAAAAGGTGACATATATTAGGAAAGTTTTGCTAACATTATTGATTTATGTATCAGGAGTTCGAGAGGCAGCACAAGGCTAAAATCAGCAGAATGTGACACGATCACAAGAGATAGTAAGACCTCCGGTGGAGGTATAACCCGTGGAGAGATTGGAAATCTACTAGAAGATTTTAAAATTGATATTCTAGGGACTCTGACAACACAGTTCGACATCATGCAAGCTAAACAAAAGCAAGCAGAAGTAGAACAAAATTTGAAAATATTCTTCCCTAAATGCAAACAAAACATAGCCATAAGGAGTGCCCACTAGATGTAGTCAAAGTCTGTGCCATCTGCACAAAATAACACCCCACAGAATGTTTCCCCTTGCTCCCTGGATTGAAAGCAATCTACAAAGAGGTGGAAGAAGAATCAGAAATGGTATGCCTACTCAATCAGTGCCAACAATGGCAGCCATGACAAATAGCTATGCAATTGATCCATCCTCTTATTTTCAGTCTCCTCAGTATAATGCTCAGCAATATAATGGAATGGGGAAAAATTAGCCTATTGTAGCTACTACAACACCACCCAAAATTTTGGGTATATTCAAAATTTTGGGTCCCCCTCCTCGCTTAGCCATTCAGGTTGGCCTTTAGAAAATGACATCCTCGTAACCTATCCAAAGCCCCTCCCGAGCCTTCTCACCATCATCACGAGATACTCTTACCACAGTCGCGCCACATGTGAAGGGATCACCATGCATACATTCAAATGGAAACCTTTTTTTTTATTTACATTAAAAGCTCTTGCACCATGGATTGTTTAGGCACTCAGTTTGGGTGTTTCACCAAGCTCATAATCTAATGTTAATGTTTCATGCAAGTCAATCCCACAGATTATACACCAAACAATGTCATCACCACACTGATGAAAAGGATAAGAGTAGTGCAAGCTGAAATAGGAAAAGTGGAAGACATGTATCGCATGTACACATAGAACAAGACCGTGCCAGTCAAGGGAGATTTTAGTCACAGTGGAAGCTTTCGGTCTGCACAATGAGCTAAAGTTTTTTCCCTGCAAGCAAGAGGACCCTTTTCAAAGCAAAGGAGGTGGGGTAAGGAATATTGCTATTGAATCCAAAGATCACCAAAAGAAGGCCACAAGTCGCAGATCTTCTTGAGGTCGCAAGTTGCAGATCTGCTAAAGGTCGCAAGTCGCAAATTCGCTTAAGGTCGCAGGTCATAAATTTCCTCAAGTCACAGGTCGCAGATTCCCTCAGGTTGCAAAATCATGGCAGGTCGTAGGTCGCAGATTGTTGAAGGTCACAAGTCACAAATTCGCTTAAGGTCAAAAGTCACAAATTTTCTTAAGGTCGCAGGTCACAAATTTCCTCAACTCGCAAGTCGCAGATTCCCTCAGGTCACAAAATCATGGCAGGTCGTAGGTCACAGATTGTTGAAGGTCATAAGTCGCAAATTCGCTTAAGGTCGCAGGTCGCAAATTTCCTCAAGTCGCAGGTCGCATATTCCCTCAGGTCACAAAATCATGGTAGGTCATAGGTTGCAGATTGTTGAAGGTTGCAAGTCGCAAATTTGCTTAAGGTCGCGAGTCGCAAATTTCCTCAGGTCGCAGGTCGCAGATT
Source organism: Pinus albicaulis (assembly GCA_034641835.2). Lineage (NCBI taxonomy): Eukaryota > Viridiplantae > Streptophyta > Pinopsida > Pinales > Pinaceae > Pinus > Pinus albicaulis. The sequence continues at coordinate 112,593 of JAXQQM020081783.1, forward strand.
TCCCTAAGGTTGCAAAATCATGCCAGTTCGTAGGTTGCAGATTGTTGGGGGTCGCAAGTCGCCAGGTCCAGTTGGGTTGCAGGTCACAAATTTCCTCAAGTCGAAGGTCATAGATTCTCTCAGGTCGCGAGGTTGCATAGTCACACTCCCTATTAAAAGCTCGACAACACGACCTAGCGACCCAGAGACTAGGTCGCGAGGTCGCAAAATCATGGTAGGTCGCAGGTCGCAAATTGTTGGGGGTCACAAGTCGCAAAACTAGCCAAGTTGCAGGTCACAGGTCGTGGAATGCTCAGGGTCACAAGTCGCAAAATCTAGTCAGGTCGCAGGTCCCAGAATAGACTGGGTCACAAGGGAGCCCAACAGTCAAGAAGGCGAAAATTCAGGGAGCCCAAAAGGGCAATTTTTTCTCTTTAAATACCTCCTTTTAGAACTTGTAATGATCTTTGGTTTTGGGACTCGAGATGACTACACTGTATTACCAGGATTATACATTTGAGCATGAATACAAGAATTTTGAAAAATCCCTTTGTGGATCTGGTGTTGACATATGTATGAGCACTATTGAGTATTATGTTTTCAGTTTCTGAACATCTTAGATTAAGGGAACTATATCTTTAATTCATATCACAATTGCATAACAGTTTGCTGAGTATGTTAATGGTGGTTGAGTTCATTTCACTTTCTTAATGGATGTTGATGACTTTGTTTATTAGCTTTTATGTTATCATTTAAAACTTTTAGGAAGTGAAGGGTGTTCTTTCCATAAGGAATTGTTTCTTTTTTGGTTAGAACAGTTTACAAGCATGACCCTAATGAAGTGTTGCTAACAACACTTCCTTCGGTACTAATGCTTTATTATTTCCTCTTGCTACTCATAGTGTTATATGTACATTTAATGCATCAATCATATGTCTTGTATCATTTGATTAAGTGTGTATCCACTATTCTATAGAGTTTAAGTGAGACCCAAAGAAAGGATAAATCAGTGGTAGCTAGACCCACACCCCAGACGGGATCCCTATTCCAAATGGTTCAAGGTCTAATTGGGACTTTTTACCGGGGAGATCCCCTACTGTTGGCTAGACAAATTTTCCCATCAACAGAATTGGCACTAGAAGGAGGGCCAGATGATAAGCTGAGCCCTTAGAGCCTGTATTTAATCTCATATCTGTAATGGCTCATTCCCAAATCATTCTCCCAAGATGTTTTTTAGAGTTTAATGAGCCTCGATGTCTCATCCCCGATGAACTTATGTATCACTTGTCCCAGTTAAAATTCGATGGTGAAAACAGAGTATCCATAACCGAACACCTTTTAGATTTCTGTGACTTTGGTGAATGCTAAAAAATTGATGATGAAGGTTTGATTTGTTTGCTTTTCTTCCTCACTCTTGAAGGTCACGCTAAGCAATGGTGTCGCACATTTCCAGAAGCTTCCATCCATTCCTTTGAACAAATTTCCAGTGAATTACAACAAGCTTTTCACAGGTATGATTTTTAGAACATATTAATAAAGTTAAATGACATTAGAATGGAACCTCAGGAACCTCTAGATGAATTCTCTATTATATTTGTTCATTATTGTTTTGAGTTCCCAGAAAGGGATGTTGATTGGAAATGTTTAAGTGAACATTTCAGGTATGTGATTCTCGTTTCCCTTGAACAGTTTTAGTTAGCAACCCAGCCTGATCCTAGTGTTCCCTATGATGACCCACAAGTTACCGGCTGTTCAGATTTTGTCCCTAATGCTTCCTTGTCCACCTCCCTCAACCCAGACCACATTCTGGCCTCCCAAGAGAGTATTGCTATTTGTGATATTCTTGCTCCTCCTCCTGAGTTTCTGGGTAGTGGAGTTGTGACCTCAAGAGTTCTGGGCAAGGATAGACACTTGCAAGAGGATAAAGCCTATTATACTACCTTTGAATCTTTCACACACCCTATCGAATCGAGGCTTGAAAAATACATGGGCCCAACATCCCTCCAGGTTCATGAAACCTACCTCGAGCCCACTCGATGTCTCCCTGGACATAGTCCTAAATCTAATTCGCATACTAATTATGAATCAAATCCTATCCCAGATGAAGTTGATTCCCTTATAGGGCCTACCAGATCATTGTTTTCTTTGAATGATATAGATGCGCGTGTTGAAAAGCCTTGTATGGTTAACGCCCCTGCGGCTCAATCTTTTCGTTCATTATTCCACGATTCATTTCATGAGTCTGCCACACCAGTAATTTCTTCGAGATATTCAAAATTTCCTTATATTATTATTGGAGACAATCACAAGCACGCAGATGGTGTTTCACAATCACAGTTCATAATTCATGAATCTTTTAGATCTGATCTTTATCACTCGGAATCTTCAGACAGTCATAGGAGCGATTTCCTGTCTAGGCAACCTCAAGATGTCCTCTTCATTGATCCATCCTGGTTGGTAACTCCCACGATGCCTAACATGCCAGATACCCAACTTGATCAAATCGATGGTTCCAGCAATCACTGCTTATCTAAAAACATGTTCGCTCATACTGCGGAGGACTGTCACTGGTATCTCTCTGTAGAATATAATCTACTTTATGAAGATCTGAGTACCTATTAGGGAATTAAAGCACTTCCGCTTCTGCTGGCTGTTACCCCTAGTCCTTCTGATCCTGACGAGACCCCTCAACAACTCCAACTAGGGTTTCTAAGCTTGGGGTTTCTGAAATAATGATTCCTAAGTACCATGCTCCTCCCATCATAACCACGTTGGATATAATTTCATCTGGGCATATTTTTCATTCTAGTGAGGTTTCCCTAAGCACATATTCCTGTCCCCCACCAGCTGGTGTGCAACAACTTATATACGCCAATTTATTCACTAGTAAGGAAACAACGACCATTGTCTCTAATCTTTCCAGTTGCTACCCAGCCAGTACCAGTTGCAATTAGGCACAAACATGTGATTTTGGGAAAATCCCCCAACTGTCCAAAAACCTCCTGGTAAATTCACCCCATCGGATTATCAATCTGTCAGTACACAAACATTTGGCTGAATTGATATAAAGCCCATTGAAATCTTCCCAATTACTACAATTGATGATCACATCCATTCGCCAGTTGATCTCACAAACCCATCAAAGTTTGGGAACCCCCTGCTTGAAGGCCCAGAATTGGTCTAGGATAGTAATGCATTTCAGCCTTCACTAACGGTTAATCCAGATCCTCACATCCTCGGCGAAACCCAGGAGCAACTCTGAACTAAGGCTTTCAAAATTAGGGTTTCTTCTCTTGGATTCACAAGTATCCATAATTCGCCTGGCACATGCTTGTTGTTTCCATCCCATAAAATAAATCATCCTAACCACCACAATGAGGTTGCTGGTTGGCTCGACCAACCCTATCCAGTGGATGTGCCTGCAAATAGGAAATGTCTTACCCAACGCCCATCAGACCTAGGATTGTGCATGAATGGATCTGTGTCATTTATAAATAGTTTTAAGTTTCAAGAATATATTGTTGTGTATCAGGATAAGAGTGAAATTTAGCTTGCACAATCCACTCTGGCACATTCTTTGGTAATTAGCCATGGCCTTCTTACTATTGCACATGCTCTTCAAGTAAGTCTTGCTGTTGGTGCACGATTTTGTATGCTGGCTCTGATTGCGAACATTGTTGTTCTTGGAGGGTGGGAACTAATGTAGTGGCTGCACTAGAAAGCTGATTTCACATAACTCGACTGCATCATTGGTTAAAATAGTAATAGGCTAGCTAGGATATACTAATAAATTTTTTTTTGGTCAAGTTATTGATTAGGTTTACTTGCTAAGGTTTTACTTCATGGTTTAGAATTATGCTTGCTATATTTTCCTTCGTTCTGTAGTTTTATGAATTTAAAAGTTCCATTTATTTTTGCATGTATTCTTTTTCAGTTTCCATATTGCTGCATAATGTTTAGATAATCACTGCATGTGCTTTGCCTTGTCTCTCCACCTCCAACTACTAGATCTCTCCTGCAAATGGCATTGCATTTCATATTTTGCCTCGTTATTACATTGCGTCGTACACTTTCTTCCCCACATCATTTCCACGGGTTTTTGATATAGCGTTGAAAATATTACACATATCTCCTATCACTACATGAGCCCTCATTGAAACTTTACCACCTTGTGGACTTGTTCTGCCCCGATTGTTGAAACAATAACCCCATTGTTTGTGTGAGGTTGCGGTGGCTATCTCAAGAGGCAGCTTTCTCGCAGGACAGGTCATCGAAGTCCCATTCTCAACAAGATGCCTATGAGTCTAAACTTATTAGCTGGGGAGATACAAGCCGGTTGTTTGTGGGAGACCTAATGAGTTTGAATGGCCCAATACCCATAAGCCTAAGTCTTGTGTCCAACAAAGTCTTGGATATCTTAATGATCTATTTTGAATGCTTCGCCTATTGTGGTAGATGGGATGTGAAGGTTTGGCACAAGGGCAAACCCAAATCAGGATATCTTTTAGTTTCTGTAAAACAAGAAACAACCTCTCTTGCTCGTAAAATAAGACGAGATCCCTCATCCGCCCATGACTCTGTCGGGGTATTGTCCAGGCCTGCTGGCAGGGGAGAAACACTGGAAACTTACTTTCAAAATCCTGAGAATAATAAACCCACTACCTAGCTCTTCACATCATCAACAAGTTACTGGCGTCTGTGAGCTTCCGCTTTGATGTGTTTTGATAAGCGAGACCTAGTTGAGGCACAAGGACTGGGCATACCTGTAAAGGCTAAAGTAATACAAAGGGTACCCACACAACATGTTCAATATTCCCTTGCATCACTATCTTGGCTCAGACTATTGTTGTGATATTGACAGAGATGCTGAATTCTACCAGTGGTTCGCCATTTGTTGTAGCCCCTACAACACCACCAAAAATTTTGGGTATATTCGAAATTTTGGGTCCCCCTCTTTGCTTAGCTGTTAAGGTTGGCCTTTAGAAAATGACATCCTCGTAACCTATCCCAAGCCCCTCATGAGCCTTCTCACCATCATGACGAGATATTCTTACCGCAGTCGTGCCATGTGTGAAGGGATCACCATGCATACATTCGAATGGAAACCTTTTTTTGTATTTACATTAAAAGCTCCTACACCATGGATTGTTTAGGCACTCCGTTTGGGTGCTTCACTAAGCTCATAATCTGATTTTAATGCTTCATGCAGGTCAATCCCATGGATGATACACCAAACAATGTCATCACCACACTAATGAAAAGGATAAGGGTAGTGTGAGCTGAAATAGGAGAAGTGGAAGACAAGTATCGCATGTACACACGAAACAAGATTGTGCCAGTCAAGGGAGCTTTCAGTCAGAGTGGAAGCTGTCGGTCTACGCAATGAGCTAAATTTTTTTCCCAACAAGCAAGAGGACCCTTTTCAAAGCAAAGGAGGCGGGATAAGGAACACTACTATGAAATCCAAGAATCGCCAAAAGAAGACCGCAATTCGTAGATCTGCTTGAGGTCACAAGTCATAGATCTGCTAAAGGTCGCAAGTCACAAATTCGCTTAAGGTCGCAGGTCACAAATTTCCTCAAGTCGCAGGTCGCAAATTCCCTTAGGTCGCAAAATCATGGCAGGTCGCAGGTCGCAGATTGTTGAAGCTCGCAAGTTGCAAATTCGCTTAAGGTCACAAGTCGCAAATTCACTTAAGGTCGCACGTCGCAAATTTCCTCAAGTCGCAGGTCGCAGATTCCCTTAGTTTGAAAAATCATGGCAGGTCACAGGTCGGAGATTGTTGAAGGTTGTAAGTTGCAAATTCGCTTAAGGTCGCAGGTCACAAATTTCCTCAAGTCGCAGGTCGCAGATTCCGTCAGGTCACAAAATCATGGCAGGTCGCACGTCGCAGATTGTTGAAGGTCGCAAGTCACAAATTCACTTAAGGTCGGAGGTCGCAAATTTCCTCAAGTCGCAGGTCACAGATTTCCCTCAGGTCACAAAATCATGGCAGGTTGTAGGTCACAGATTGTTGGGGGTTGCAAGTCGCAAGGTCCAGTCAAGTCGTAGGTCGCAAATTTCCTCAAGTCGCAGGTTGCAGATTCTCTCAGGTCGCCAGGTAGCATAGTTTCACTCCCTATTAAAATCTCGACAATGTGAACCAGCGACCCAGTGACTAGGTCGCAAGGTCGCAAAATCATGGTAGGTCACAGGTCACAAATTGTTGGGGGTCGCAAGTCGCAAAACCAACCAGGTCATAGGTCGCAGGTCGCGGAATGCTCGGGGTTGCAAGTCACAAAATCCAGTCAGGTCGCAGGTCCCAGAACAGACTGGGTCATAACGCAGCCCAACAGTCGGGAAGGAAAAAAGCCAGGGAGCCCAAAAGGGCAAGTTTTGTTCTATAATTACCTCCTTCGAGAATTTGTAATGATCTTTGGTTTGGGACTCAAGCTGAGTACACTATATTACTAGGATTATACATTTAAGCATGAATACAAGAATTTTGAAAAATCCCTTTGTGGATCTGGTGTTGACATATGTATGAGCGCTATTGAGTACTATGTTTTCAGTTTCTGAACATCTTAGATTAAGGGAACTGTATCTTTAATTCATATCACAATTGCATAACAATTTGCTGAGTATGCTAATGGTGGTTGAGTTCATTTCACTTTCTTAATGGATGTTGATGACTTTGTTTATTAGCATTTCTGTTATCATTTAAAACTTTTAGGAAGTGAAGGGTGTTCTTGCCATAAGGAATTGTTTCTTTTGTGGTCAGAACAATTTACAAGCGTGACCCTAATGAAGTGTTGTTAACAACACTTCCTTCGGTACTCATGCTTTATTATTTCCTCTTGCTACTCATAGTGTTATATGTACATTTAATGCATCAATCATATGTCTTGTATCATTTGATTAAGTGTGTATCCACTATTCTATAGAGTTTAAGCGAGACCCAAAGAAAGGAGAAATCAGTGGTAGCTAGACCCACACCTCGGACGGGATCTCTATTCCAAACAGTTCAAGGTCTAATTGGGACTTTTTACTGAGGAGATCCCCTGTTGTTGGCTGGAAAAATTTTCCCGTCAACACAGCCACCCTTCCCCAATTGGTCACAACACCCATTTCCTACATCACCATGACCAAATCAAACAAATCAAACCAATTGGCCAAACTTTCCTTACTATCCACCACTTTGGGAAAGTAATACTTATCCAACACAATGGTGCCCCTCCACTTCGTAGAGTCAAACCTAGCAGTGGAACTGGAAAAGATGTAGGAGTCAGGCAGCTAGAAGGATCCCTCTCTCTCAACCTACACTGCCAGTACCTTATACATTGCCACAAAATTCCAAGACCATCTTGAGACTACAACTCCCAACCCAACCCAACCGAAATCCTAATAATAGGACGGTTGATTCTATTCAAATAATGGAACCACCAGAACTAGAAACTAAATGAAGGGAGTGCAACGACCTTCAACTAAGGTCTGGACGCATAATATAATCAGAGGGAGAAAAAAATCTTCAAGATGAAAGTTTACTTTCAGAACAAACACTCCAAAAGGAGAATGTGGCTATACAACAAACTCATGAACAAGAAACCACCTCTTCTCCACCATTCCCAGAACGATTAATCATACCTCGTCCAATATAACATCCTGATTTTGATATTCTTGGAGAACTAAAAAATTTGTGTATAAAAATCCCACTCATCGAAGCTATCCAATACATTCTCATTTATGCAAAAAACATCAAAGAGCTATGTATAAAGAAGCCAAAGATGAGAAGAACAAATAACCCAACTGTCCAAGTAGTCGGCACTCTATCTGACTTATTATCAAGAATGGAAGCACCTGTAAAGTATCAAGACCCAAGAAATCCTATAGTGATGGTGAAAATCAATGGACAATCATTTCCAAATGTGTTAGTTGATTTTGGATCTACAATTAATATCCTAACAACCTTAATGGAATTGGCTGACCGATCGATAGTCAAGCCAGAAGGCACACTACATGATGTAATGGTATCTGTAGACTCCTAGGAGTACTCTGCTGACTTCCTGATTATTAACCCGAAAAAATGGCTACATGGACACTCGTTGATCCTAGGTAGACCTTGGCTAGCAACTGTCGATGCTTACATTGGCTGTCAACAAGGCAGCATGACTATAACTAGAGGGAACTATGTCAAGAATTTAGATTTATATCCCCCAGCCCAGCCATGCCTATCAATAATAAAACCAAGGAAACAACCTCTATCATACCTCATGGAAAACATTATATCACCATTAACCATAGAATATGCCCTCGATTTTAAAGACCAAACAAATGATGACATTATTAGCAGTTTCATAAATAAACCAAAAATCAGATCCCATTTGCAATGTCACATGATCAAGGCAGCATTTGATAATAAAAAAGAAGAATATCCCTTGAATGACATTCATGATCAATCAATACCCACCACTTCTATTTACAATAGCAAAATTATAGAAATTGAGCCATGAGAAACCCTAAACATTGACAAAAACCTAACTGCTGAACAATAAAAGAAGAAGGTCCAACTACTAAAAAAATATAAGGGAGATTTTGCATGGGATTATCCAAACATGAATGGAATTGACCACCAGTTATGTATGCACCACATTTATACAAAAAATATTATAGACCCATTCGCCAACCCCAACAAAGATTAAACCCTCATCTTAAAGATGTGTGAAAGTTGAATTACAAAAACTGTTGGATATCAACTTTATTTATCCAATATATGATAGCAAGTGGGTCTCTCTATTAGTAGTGGTGCCAAAGAATAATGGAAAGTGGAGAATATGTGTAGAATACAGAGAACTAAACAAAGCAACCTAGAAAGACCACTTTCCCCTTCCTTTCATTGACCAAGTATTAGATACATTAGCAGGAAAGAAATTCTTTTCTTTCCTAGATGGCTTTAGTGGATACAATCAAATTCAGATTGCCCTTGAAAACCAAGACAAAACTACTTTTACCTATCCTTGGGAGACATTTTATTACAGAGTTTTACCCTTTGGCCTATGCAATGCCCCTGCTACATTTCAGAGGGCCATTCTTAGCATCTTTTCAGAATTAATAAATGAAGGGCTCGAAGTATATATGGATGATTTCACACCTTATGGAGATGATTTTGAGCCAGCATTAGAAACTTTAGAAAAGTTGTTACAAAGATGTATTGACACTAGGCTTTGCTTAAGCCATGAAAAGTGTCACATGATGATGACTGAGGGACTCATCTTAGGTCATTATATCTCAGCAGATGGAATAAAGGTTGATCCAGCTAAAATTCAGATAATTTTGTTAATACCTACTCCTACCACACAAATAGAGGTACATAGCTTTCTCGGATTTTCTGGTTATTATAGAAGATTTATAGAGAATTATTCTCGAGTAGATGCACCTTTATATTCATTAACATGGAATGTTCATTTTATTTCGACAGATAAATGAGACCATGTTTTGGAGGATCTGAAAAAGCTTGTATCAACAACCCCAGTGCTAAGGGGCCCAAATTGGGATTTTCCATTTCAAATTTCATCTGATGCCTTAGACCCAGCGATTGGAGCAATGTTTGGGCAGAAAGAGGATAAAAAACCATATGCAATTTTTTATATTAGAAAAAATCTATCTCCTGCTGAATTAAACTATATTGTGACAGAGAAAGAATTTTTAGCTGTAATACATGTTGTAAATAAATTTAGACATTATATAACTGGGTATCCTGTATTTTTATATACAGATCACTGTGCCATAAAATATTTAGTAAATAAACCTGTTACAAATGGTCTAGTAACAAGATGGTTGATTTTATTGCAGGATTTCGATATCACAATAAAGGATCGACCTGGAAAGGAGAACCTAGTAACTAATTTTCTTTCACGATTGTCAAAACCAAGAGATGTAGCAGCAGTCGAGGATCACTTCCCAGATGAACATTTGTTTGCTATTACTGCTAGAGCTCCATGGTATGCTGATGTTGAAAATTATTTAGCAGTAGCTAAATTACCTAGGCATCTAATGCCTAATGAATGAAAAAATATAGTACAATGTAGTACCCGATTCTCTTGGATTGGGGGCTACCTGTTTCATACAGGAGCAGATATGCACATTAGGAGATGTGTTCGAGAGGAAAAAATATTTGATAGTCTGAAAGCATGCCACAATAGTCCATGTGGCAGACATTTTTCAGATCGTAGGACTGGTCACAAGGTTTTACAAACAGGCTATTAGTGGCCTACAATTTTTAAAGATTCTAAAAAGTTTGTACAAGCCTGTGATAGTTGCCAAAGGGCGGGTCACCCTGGACAATCCGACGAAATGCCTTTGAATCCATAGCTAGTAATCGAGCCATTTTAAATTTGGGTGCTTGATTTTTTTGGTCCTATTAACCCACCATCAAATCAGAAAACATACATACTAGTTGCAAAAGAGTATGTTACAAAATGGGTTGAAGCAGAGTCGCTTTCAAGAGCTAAAAAGTACTCTCTAATACAATTCATTTTCCAAATATTTGTGCAATATAGCCTCCCAAGGGATGTAATTACAGATGGAGGACCACAATTTCTAGGTAAAAAAATCGTTGCAACATTAGAAAATTACCACATCCAACACAAAATCACAACTCTATATCACCCACAAGCAGATGGCTAGGTAGAGACCACGAATAAAGTGATAGAATCTATACTTACAAAAATAGTTGCATCACACAGACGTGACTGGGCTTATAGATTGTTGGAAGCCTTGTGGGCGTATGGAAAAACATGGAGAAATACCACTGGGTATTCACCATATCAATTGGTATTTGGAAAAGAACCCATCTTTCCAATAGAATTTGAAATTCAGACATTAAGAACAACCCAGGAGGTGGGTTTAGACTTAAATAAAGCCCAGGTCAGAAGATTACAACAGATCAATGAGTTATATAAAATTAGGCTCTCCTCTCTTCAACACACTGCATTAATTCAATAACAGAGAGAAAAATGGCATGACGCCCTCATTAAAGAGAAAATATTCTACGAAGGAGGTTGCACACTCCTATATGAGTCCAGGATTCAGGATTTCCCAGGAAAACTCTAGACATGATGGCTTGGACCCTATGAGATACAAAAATTTCATGATAATTGCACCATCATATTAACTACCATTGATGGATCTGGACATTCTTTCAAAGAAAATGGTCATCGAGTATGAGTTTACCATAAACCGCTTAATCGGGAATCCTTATACCAACAATTACGGGAATATTCTAGCATGCAGATTCTTGCTGAGGGAGATAACTCCTCCTCAACACCCATTCATTGAATAATTCCTTTATTTTGAAACCTGTACATAAGCTTTTATTTTTACTTTGCTTTTTTTTTTGTACAGAGTTTATTTCTCAAGTTGTTTCTTTTAAGGAACAACTGTTGTTCCTCTTAAGGAACAACAACAGCTCCTCTTAAGAAACAACGCATTTGTGTGTTTATTTTTTCTGTTCCTTTAAAAAGGAACAACAGCTTTGCCATGTTTTTTGGTTGTTCCTTTCCAAAGGAACAATAATTTTTGTTGTTCCTTTCCAAAGGAACAACAGTTTTTGCCGTGTGTTTTTGCTGTTCCTTTAAAAAGGAACAACAGTTTTGCTGTGTGTTTTTGTTGTTCCTTTCCAAAGGAACAACAGTTTTTGTTGTTCCTTTAAAAAGGAACAACAATTTTTCCATGTTTTTTTCTGTTCCTTTCCAAAGGAACAACATTTTTTGTTGTTCCTTTAAAAATGAATAGCAGTTTATGCCGTGTGTTTTTGCTATTCCTTTCTAAAGGAACAACAGTTTTTCCGCCTGTTTTTGTTGTTCCTTTCCAAAGGAACAACATTTTTCCCACTTATTTTTGTTGTTCCTTTCCAAAGGAACAACATTTTTCACAGATTATTTTTTCTGTTCCTTTCCAAAGGAACAACACTTTTCACAGATTTTTTTTGTTGTTCCTTTCAAAAGGAACAACATTTTCGCAGATTGTTTTTGCTGTTCCATTTAAGGAACAACACTTTTTGAGTGCATTTTTCTTGTTTTAGAACAAAATTTTAAGGATTCTTGTGAACTCTTCATGACTCTTTTAAAAGAAAACATAAAATTTATGCAAAGACACACAAATTAGAGGTTACTGGAATCAGCAAATCAAAAGAAATTGTCATTTTTAAGAAATTGTTTTGTATTGATAAGAAAAAAGGAAAGGACACAACCATCTATATCACTTTGCTGTCTTTACTTTCACTAAAATTAATATGATTGATTATCTTTATCATGTTGGTTCTTCCCTGAATCTTCATAACTCTCTTTCATTTTTATTTATTGAATAAGAATAAGGGCATATTTTCTCTATTGAGATGTTCAGACTTCTTCCACCATCCCTACTCTTAAGGAGTGTTGAGCCATCCTCGATATATTAGGGAAGTTCTATAAGAAAATAAAGAAAAGAGAAATCTATATATATAATTACTAATAATACTATCATATGGCAAATGGAGGATAGGGGGTCTCATCAAGAGCCAGACTACCATGATCATAAGGAAGCAATGAAGTGGCATTCCCACTATGGCCACCACAGCAGGGATGTGATCCAATGGAAAGCTCAGAAAAGGAAAAAGAAAAAATTCCTTGGAACAGGAGGTCTCATCACGAGCCAACCTTCCCACCTTTCACTCCTTCCTGGTTAATCGAATTGTGATTCATTTGGTTCCCAAGCCAGCACAATGGCCTCCATCATGACATCACACAACACCTCTCTAAGCATAAATAAAGGATAATGGTTCCAAGGGTGAAAAAGAAACTTTGTCAAGGTTATAGACACCTGTGGGCAATAGAGCTCTGCTGATGGCATTGGAGTCATATTTTTAACAAATCAATAGTAATGTTAAACCCTTTTCTTATATCTTTATCTAATATCAAATGAGAGTATGATCCTAAACCCTTTGTTTGAAACCTATTATGCATGAAATTTATTTATAAATCGATCATAATATTTTATGTGGATAATGATTGAATAAGTACTTTTTACATCAGCTGTCCTTTTCCATTATGTTCGAAATCATTACATAAAATTTCCATATCTATTCACAATTTAATAATATGCATTGATTTCAGTAATGCGATAACTTTTTGATCATATCATAAGTATGTATGCCTTTCAATGCTATACAATTGATGTGCAGTATGCTGCACGTCTATTCGATGGCCGAGGATGACCTATTATATTTCAAGGGGGCGCAGATGCCTTTTAATGCTTTCATGTGAGTTAAATCCCTATGGTCATCAAATTCCTGAAAACAACAAGAGTTTAATGGTATTGTGCTGACATATGCAAGGTGTTGTTCCATTATATTTCTGTGTATTTGCGAATAATTAACAGGGTGCAGACAGAATGGGAGGACGAGCAATACGTAGTGAGCCACAGGTGCTAGTAGTTTCCAGCGCTGCACGGGAAATTCTAGAGAGAGTAGGATGGATTACCTACCTCACACGACTGCAGCAACCACATGAAATGGTAGCCATTGAATTTTTGCAGAACTTGCAGGAAGGCTATTCCATGGTTAGAGGTAGGAAAATAGCAGTAACACATGCAATAATCGTCGAGGTATCTGGTCTGCCAATGGAAGGACCCATATGGACCCATAAAAAAGTGAAACTTCAAGAAGCCATGAATATTTTTCGGGACGAAGGGCGAACCTTGGTCGTCAAAGGGAAAGGAGTTCAGCCAGAAACTTTGGGAGAAACATGGATAGAATTGGCGAAAGTAGTACAGAGCTACATCACATGCGATGAAAAAAGGATGTGGTAAGACTGCTCCACCTTAAGTTATTAACAGTATTAAAACAAAAATGTGTTGTAAACTTGCCTGCATACTTAAATCTCTTATTGCATGATGCCGCCTGGAGCATAAGAAAATCTTGTCATATAGCGACAGTGGTAAGCCACCATTTTTTAATCATATTGATAGTGAGCTACAGTCTTGCTCGGCCCTCGGCAGTAGACTAGTTGGGAAGAATTGATATTCTTAATTGACGAAGGAACAGCTCTACCTGCCCCAAAATGTAAAAGAGTTACTAGCACAACAACAAAACCATTAAAATGCAGACAGTCCTCCAGGTTAAGGAGAAGTAGGGGAATGATAGGAAGTCTTCAGGGTAGCAGCATCAAACCCTTAGAATTGCCCAGTTCAGAAGAATGACAACCCCTGCAACTCGAAGAATGAAGTCACCACACTGGTGAAGAAGAAGGAAATTAGGGAGAAGAAGAGAGTCACCACACCAGTGGAGAAGAAAAGAGTTACCACATCAGTGGAGAAGAAGAGATTCACCACACTAGTGGAGAAGAAGGAAGTTACCACACCTGTGAAGAGGAAGAAAGTAATGAAGATGAAAGAGAGGGAGAAGAACCTCACAAAACTGCCATTGCAAGTTCACCACAGAGCCCATTGCAGGAGGACCAGTTGGCCCAAATTTTTGCCAATATGAGTGAATACATACAACCTCACAGTCTGCTTAATCTCAACATTGAGATAGACCAATTTCAGGAACAAGTTGTTACCGACAAAGAAACGACCGAGGAAATGCCTGATAAAGTAGAGAAAGAAAACCCTTAAGGAATAGCAGGCAGTTTTTCCAAATGTAGCTGCTCCAATCAAAAGTGCACAGCGTTGCAGTAAAAATATTTTGTTAATAGACCCTACTATAGAAAAACTCCAAGAGGAGCTGGCGCAGGCTTAATAGGCTAGAGAAAATCTTGAAGAGGAGACCGCTCCTAAAAGAAAATACCAAGAGTTACAACAGCAATTAAAAAACATCCATGCATCAGAGGCTAAAGCCTACGATAAGTGTCGGAAGGCAGAAGAGAAAGTTGAAGAGATAGGAATGGATTAAAAATGGTCTGGAATCAAATGGATACTTTCTGCTCCTTATACAAAGATGTTCTATCATGTAGGTTCCCTGCCAAAAATTATGCTTTATTTTTATTAGAAAGATATTTAAAGTTAAAAATTAAAGATGTTAGGGCAAGAAAACCTATAGAATTAAACATTGTAGATGATTTTATAAGTTGCTACAAACTATATGGAGTAAAAGTCCAGCATCTACTTTATGAGTTCTATTTGCACAATTTCATATTGGAGGATGAAATAGAGATAAATCCCAATCCTTTTTTGGGTGATATCAAATATCAAGCATTTATTTCATTTGTTGTCAACCAATTGAAATGGCTCAAGGCCTATAATACTTTTCAAAGGCAAGAAAATGGGTTACACCTTTGGGTTAGGGGTGAACAGAGAGACCCATTACAACTATGGGCTTGCCAGAAGAGCCTAATGACAAAGGAGGGTGTGATCCAGACATTGGGACCCATCCACAAAGCAATTGTCTTGGATGGGATAGAATATTTTCTATCTATCAGAGACCGGGCCTTTGTAGCAGCTAAATTCCGATGGAAGAGTTCCAATCAGAATATTCATGACAGAGAGCCATTTAATTATATAAATTTTGGATTATTTTTTGATCGCATAGTTCTCTATAGTAACCTCATCTTGAGGGAAGGCCCATAGTGGCTAGGTTGTCGGTTTTGAAGTCCCATTATATGGTATCCTGAAATAGACTATAAAGCCAAATACGAATTACCTTAAGGACAGACAGGGCACATCTTTGAAGCTTTAGCTGCAAATAATGAAAAACCCTCTCCAGCCTATTCTCTAACTACTTTACATGTAAAATATGGTTTTCATGAGGACATGAAAAAGGGTAAGTAGGGGGGTTTGTGGAGCATTGGAAAAGGTATGAATTTTCTTTATGATTTTACCTTTCTCTTTTTATTCTAGAAAGATGATATATTGAAGGATTATGATAGAATTGCAAAGATTAATGTTTATTGTGAAAATTGGCTAAAAATTGTCTTTTATTCTCAACAGGAAACAAATGAAGGGGGAAACCACCATTAGA
The DNA here is from genome assembly GCA_034641835.2 of Pinus albicaulis. Classification (NCBI taxonomy): domain Eukaryota; kingdom Viridiplantae; phylum Streptophyta; class Pinopsida; order Pinales; family Pinaceae; genus Pinus; species Pinus albicaulis. The sequence continues at coordinate 128,539 of JAXQQM020081783.1, forward strand.
AAGGCAAAGCTAAAGTAGGAGTAACTATTGTTCCTCCAGCAAAGGGTCGTATCTAGACAAGAAGGATGAAATTAGAATGCCCAGCTAAAGTAAGGTAGGAAACAGCATGGCTACAGCCTAAGAAGACCAAGCGTTAGCTAAAAGAAGAAAAAGGAGTGAATCCCTCAGGATATTTTGATCTTGAGGGATCGTTGTTCAAAGTCTATCATTGTTTCTTGTATTGTCCGCTGAATTGTTATAAAAGGTAGTGCCTGTAGAAATCGGGGATAGAACGATTATTATTGAAACTCCTTTTGTAACTCTGTAATTTCTCGTTGACTCTTGTGATCAGAGAGCGACTGTTGTAAACACTGTTATTCCTAATTAATACATGATGTAGTTGTCATCCCATTCCTTGACTCTGGAGTAGCCCAACGATGTTTCACTGGTGGATAAGGGCCCGACCCTGGTGGATCCATTTGCTGTTTGTATTATTATCTCTCAATTATCATTGTGTGATGGTTTGCATTTGTTTTCATTATAGCTTTCAAGTTTAATAGTTTACTGCTTAATTACTTCATAATATTGGTGAGTTACATTGGTGAATTGTGTTTTCATTCCTTTCTAATTTAACAAGAATCTTAATCCTCATATTACTTATCTTGTTATTTTTTAATAGAGCTTCGTTGTTCAGCAGTTGTTTTTCTATTCCAATTGCTATTCTGTTCCAATTATTGATTGTTGTTAAATATAATTTGTTACTCAATTCCATTAGTTAGAGATTGTTGTTTAATTTCATTAGATGGGATTTGGTGTTCAATTTTCTTAGATAAAGTTTGTTTTTCATTTCTATTGCTGTTCAATTCCAGATTTTCTATTCATTTCAGTTAATTAGTTTACAATCTATTTCATTCCTGCAAAGAGTTGGTTTTGCATTTGAAAACTTTCCTAGTTTACTTTCGTTAGAAACATTAGTGATTTAGTTCAATTTCCATTTCCATTTAATTTTTTTAATGCGAGATCATCAACTATAAAGGATATCTAGTTATTGCTACCTTCGTTCTCAGATTGATTATCTTGTTTTCATTTGATTTCAATTACATCAGTTGCTAAAGGAAAGAGTTATCATTACTGCATCCTTGACTAATGATTGATGGGTGAATGATTTGATTTTAGAGCATTCAAGTTCATGTCATTGTAGTTAGATTTCATTTCCAAGCCTCCATTTAATCTTGTATTTACAACACTGTACTACATATTGCAAGGCATTACTCTTAGATTGAATTGCAAGCTCAGACTGAGTACACTCTTGAAACAAAAAAGTCGTACCTGGATTGATGATTAATGTAGGATAAACAGGCATTAAAAAGACACATTTTATACCTCAACACTCCTCTTCACATTCAGGTCGCACTTTTTGTGGCATTTTTTACAACCTGGGTAGTAGGTGTTGGAAAGAAAATGATGACCTATCCCAAGAATGGCTAGAAAAGCATGACCTGTTAGGGAAAGGGGTTTTTAGTGTTGTTTTTTGCTAAGAGCTAGGATTTTATGGTTATGATGCAGTCTTTCCTTTTATTACACTAAGAAACATGATGGTTTTGTGTAGATATGGTAGAGTTTAGGATCAACTAGAGAGAGAGAAAGAGGTGGACACATTGCATTCAAAGATCCAAGAGGATCAAGTAGTTTGTGCAGCATTGGCAAGGTTTGGTATCTTAAAGTTTGTGGAGAACACTTTGATGATAGAAGGAGAACCCTTGTTGGCCTAGATTATTGGCTTTTGGGATCCAAATCATGAGATATTTAAAGTGCATGGGCACTGGATCAAGTTAAATATCTAGGATATATATTTCCTGACAGGTCTCCCCCCACTTGGGACGGTGCGAAACACACAACCAGTGTTAGAGTGAGGGCAGAACATAATGCATTTTTTAGAGCACCACTGTCGACTAGGTTTCCATGTGAAAGGGACACAAATACTGATCGGAGATCTAGAGAGGCTAGAGACTCCTACTATGGCCATAGCAATGCTGCGGATCCTCATTAACCAGGCACTCCACCACATCACTACGGGTTAGATGATGCTTGTTGAGGGATTATTGAGTGGGACCTACTATTTGTGGGCCCAAATGATGATATCATCATTGAAATGACAATTTTCGCTACGCAAGCAGCAAGTGAACCATGACTGTGCCTATGTCACAATGCTTTTCTTGCTCTTCTTTGAGAAGATCCTGACACTTTGACCTCGTATACAGATCCAAAATAGGGGCCCATGAGATCCTACGATGCGCCACTAGGGGCAGCTACTATGTAGAGGAGGAGGTGAGGAATTCAAACATGTATTCTGACCCAAATTCTTTGTTTGTGGGGTTCAGATGCCACTGTACATAGATGACTATCCCTATAGTGAGATGAAATATCATGGGGACCTACACTTTCCACTTCCGTTAGGTGGAGCATGGGGGCCAGATGGTAAGTGACAAGTTGCTTATCGTTTATGTGAAATTTAAAGTTTTAGAATATTGTATGATGTATTGATTCATTCACTTTTGGTATGCAGATATAGCACCAGAAACATCGATTAGGAATATGGGATGACCTGCAGTATCAGGAGCTACAACACCCAGTGGATTAAAGGGATCACAAAATGAGGATGTAGTTGCCCTCCTAGAGGACATCCATTATAGATGTGAGAGGCTATTGACTGGTGTTTCAGAGGGCAGATGGAAAGACCTTGATGACCTGTACATATTGCCAAGTATTGGTCTACCCTTGGAATAACGAGCAGTCATGCAGTGCATGGTGATGGCCGCACAGGGGATGCATGATCTATGGACTGCCAGGGTTGATCCAATGGCCCGATATCCTTCATATAGTGATTAGGTGTAGGGGCATGAGCTGCCCCTAGTTTTGATTTTATGAAACATGCTATGGGAATGTCATATGTATCAAATTTGATGGACTCTAACACATTTTTAACAACACATATTATAGACATGCATCATTTTATGGTTATTGTTATTGTCTTGTGTTAAATGCATGTGATAAATGCCAATCTATAATATTGTTTGCAATGCTATATACATAGTGATTTTGGGATCTTAGTACATGAACGAATGTAATAATTTCAAATTCACGCATCAAAATATTCACTCATAAATATATTATAAAAAGGATAGGATTAAGCACATGATAAACACCATTCAGTTTCATGACAAGCAACAAAGAATCTAAATGAACATGAAGGTGAACGATACGATGGTAAATGGCATCGGCTAATAAACATATCACTGCATCATATTAGGCCTGATTATTAGTGGAAATACCAATGAATACGCCATTAGGGAGGAAAATCGAATGAAAGGGGGTGCAAATGGCCTAGGTTGCTGAGGCTAGATTCCAGAAGTAGCGACTTCCACCATCGATATCACTGATGTATGGTGTGGATGGGGGATCCATCTGAAAGGTTCCAAAAGACAATAAATGAGAGGATGATGGACAATGCTGGAAACCTGAATGCAAGGCAGAAATCAAACAAGCACTGCTATAGGGAGCGTTATTGGTAGAAATTGTACCCCCTGCACACTAAAAAGGGGATGGTGTGGAGGAACCGTAATGGGGGAATTTTGTACTCAGGTCGTGAAAGTCACCATAGACATGGATGGTGCCATTTCTCTTATGGGCTGGATAAATGAAGTCAGGGGTGGAAAAATCTTCCATGATGTCATCATCATAGTAGAAGATGGGGTGAAAGGTGGAAGGATAACCACATGATGTGGCAAAGCTACCTAACTCATCATCACGAGAAGAAAGTTTCACATGCACATCGTTGTTGAGCCCCAAAGATGTCCTTTTCTTTCACCACATTTCACTTCATTTCCTTTTTTCCTTATAAATTACAGGCTTAAATGATCAATAGGATTAATTAAAGCTAGTTTAAGAATGTATATAATGACTAACTTGCTACACTTTCATGGCTTTGTTGTTGTAGTAATTTTTTACTAGACTTAGCTACAGAATGCAGACATTATGTAGCTAGTTGCTGATTCCACAGCTGTCTTCATGTTTTCACAGGTTCCAGGTGTCCCCTCAAAGAAAAATGCATATGGGTAAATTCCAGACTTCATCCACATCGTTCATTCTTCCATACGAAGTCTGAGCATAATTTTACAAGTGGTTATGCACGTGGGAAACCAAAACTAAGAGATAGAATTCTAATAGGAAAAGGACTGTACAGATGTCCTTAATCATAGTACGAGACCACCACCAGAGTTCTAGTTTGATTTTAGTTGGGAAAGACATTTATTCCTCTTTTATCTCAAGGGCAGTTATGTAATTTTCTTATAAGAATGACTCGGGAGACCGAGAAACAACTAGCTAGATTTTGTTTTGTTGCTAGATCTCAGAAGACCGTAATACTTTGTTTTAAAGTATTTTCCCTTTAATGAAAGAAGCATCGCTTTATTGCAAGATCTAAGGCAATATTAAGAATATTTGTATGCTAATCCGGTGGTAGAGGGCCCCTACTGCCCGAGAAGCTTTTGTTCATATGGTTTAGATAAGTAAATTTAGCCTTGTTTCATTCCTAGTTTAAGCAATTTTCTAAACTTTGTGTTTTTATACTCACTTGCAGTGGATGCTATAGATAGTCTTATTCTTACGAATTATTCCAAAACATTACTAACGTTGAACGAGATATGACTGTAGTATTTTAGGAATTAGTTGCATTTTTCAGAAATTTATGTTTTATGTTACAATACAGCCAAACTTGTTCGTACAAACTGTTCCAAAATATCACTCATATTGAATGAGATAGGGCTGTAGAATTTTAGAGATTAGTTGCATTTTAGTTCAGTTGTAATACTTCGGAGGTTAATGGAATTCTAGTTTAACTTTGTTTAATGTATTTCAAGCTTGATTAATTGCATTCTAGTTCAGTTGTGGTCATTGTATTTCAAGTTTGATTGATTGCCTTCTTGCTCAGTTTTTATTAATGTATTTCAAGTTTCATTAGTTAGTTGCGTGATAGTTTTGTTCTATTAGACTAAGGCCTTCATTATTTACAAAACCATTCTTGTTATTAATCTCTTCCAACATATCACCATATGGATAGGACTTAGTGATATCAGTTCAAGGCCTTGACTATTCTGCAAACTCTTATAATTGTACAAATAGCCTTTTTTTTCCAAAACTATTCCAAAATACTTCTAACTTCCGAATAAGGCCTAGTAGTGACAATTTAAGTTGCAGAAAGGATTAATTTTGAGTATCATAGGTTAATTTAAAGTAGAGTTCCTCACTGTGTTGCAGACTACCTTTTCCAAATGTGTTCCAACAGATTTCTAGCCATGGTTAAGATCTTCCCTATGATATTGTAGATTGTTGTTTACTTAGAACCTCACTGCATTAAACTTATCCTTTTCTCAAGCTATTCCAACATATTCCTAATGAATGAATTGGATTGAGTTTATGTTATGAGTTACTGTCAAGTTTTGAATTTTTTTAATGCCACACATAATTTAGAATAGGTTTTGATCTATTTTTAGTGTGACCAACAACTGTTCTTTATCAACATTTAGTTCTTTTCCTTCTTAACACAAAACCACAAAACCAGAAACATCATAAAACCACTAAACACAACGTAGTGAGAAACAGATACCTAGGCACATATAGTGCACCTCACTCCAGTAGTCTACTAGCCCTGGTTGACAGTTTATGACCTCAATTTAGGAACACTAAGTTGAGCAGACATTTTGGCACCGTTGCCGGGGAAGTGTAACTAGGTAGCCTTGTTTATTACCTCCCAAAAACAATGATATGCGTAGAGAAAGAGACTCAAGGGGTAGATTCATAAGAACTAGAAGCTTGATTCCTAGAACACCACTTGTTTCACCAAGACCAAGAGCTAGCACACCTTCAACTCAAACCCACATTCCACTCTTTACTGATCCTAGACTCTCAGAGGACTTAAGATCAGATATTCCATTAGAAATACCTTCCACTTCATCCACTGAACTTGTCTTAGAAGAATATTCAAGGACCCTCGCTAGAGATACAAACTTTTCCACTTCCACAGAAGAATCAACTATGGCGGAAGAAGGGGGAGGAGGAGTCTTTAATGGATAACACACACTATTTGGAGGGGGTAGAGGTAGAGGTAGAGGAGAAGGAGATAGAGGTGCAGAAGGAGAAGGAGGCAGAGGAAGAGGTAGGAGAGAAATGGGAAGCTCTTTTGGGTTTCCTATAGTAGATGAAGAAACCAATGCAACTATGAAAAGCATTTCACCCACTATCCTTCCAAACTTTTATGGACTTAAAACTGAAGATCCCGAAACCTTCCCATTTGAATTTGAAGTCCTATGTAGAACCTATGATTACTTGCAAGATGCTCAAAAAATTAAACTATTTCCTTCAACATTGAAAGGAGCAACATTAAAATGGTTGATGAGTTTGATCAACAGTTCTATTAGGACATGGGAAGACATGAAACAAGAATTTCTAGAGAGGTATTTGGATCACTGTATGCCATTCAACCATAAGGAGGAAGTGTTTAAAATGTTACAAAAAGAGGATGAAAATTTGGAAGATTTTTTGGAGAGATTTAACTATAACATCAAGAGGGAAAAAATGGAAAACTTAGACCAAGACACCTTGAAAGCTCTCTTTTTGAAGACAATTAGGGATGAGTGGTTAGATATCCTTAACATGATGGGAAAAGGTGAAATATCTCAGCTAACAGTACCTGAAATAGTTGTATTATGTATTAACCTTTCAAGAGGGAAATCTAAAACTGTAAAAGGACCAAGAAACCCTGCTCTTGCAAGGACAAGTAAGTCTACTTCTGGGACGGTAAGTAGGGCAGAAATAGGACATGTGCTTGATGAATTAAAATCTGATATCTTGGGGAGTCTTAGTGAACAAATAGACACCCTTAAGTTACAAAACAAGAAAAAAGCTGAATCTGATGCCTTAGCAATCTTTTGTCCCAAATGTAGAGAGAAAAATGCCTTGAGGGAGTGCCCTTTGGATGCCAAAGTTGTGGAGACTTGTGTAATTTGTTCAGAAAAAAATGAGACCAAGAGTTGTCCTTCACTTCCTGGTCTTAAAGATGTCTTTCAAGAAGAAACTTCTACAAGTTCCACAGAATCTCTCAATTTTGTCTCCAGAAGGCCTTGGCAAGGACCTCAAACACAAGGATTTCATGATCAGTTGTATAATCAACCCCCACCAAATTGGAATTCTTGGCAGCAACCTTGGCCCCAATTTCAAAATCAATCCCAAACTTGGGTGCAAGGAGCACAAAATTCCTATGGAAGATACTCTCAGTATTACCAATATCCACCATCCTATCCACCATATCCACATTTCCATCCTCAACAAAATCCTCAAAATCTACAACATCAAAATCAACCACTTCCATTACCATTTCCTCAGAAAATAAATCAGTTGCCTGCCCAACCCATACCAAACCCCAACAATAAAAATCCTTAGAACACATACATGATAGAAGGCCAACAGTTTCCAACTTATTTGATCACTCCTTTAGACCTTAGTGATGTTCAATTTAGGTCTGGAAGAAGACTTGAAAAGAGGAAACCTTCTGTAATCATACAAGAGCAAGACAATTTTGAGGAAGATTCTCTACGGGTAAATAAAAGTCTTGAAGAGAACACAACTTTCCAAGACTTAAACATTGAAAAATCAAAAAAAAAAGAACCAATAATTTCAACTCCTATATTAGAGAAGCCATCAGCATCCACTTCTACACCTCCCTTTCCAGAAAGATTACAAATTGATAGGGGTGTAGAAAAACAAATTATGGTGCCTAGTTATGATTTCCTAGATGAGCTGAGAAATGTTTGTATTAAGATCCCATTATTACAAGCCATCAAGAAAATTACAATCTTAGCAAAGACAATAAAGGAGCTGAGCATGAAGAAAACAAGAAAAAAAATAAGAGAGATAAAGAAAATTCAATTGGTAGGAAAAATAGCAGATATCATGATGGGTAAGATTGCTATTCCAAAGTATCTAGACCCAGAAAATCTAGTTGTTAAAATTCACATCAATGGAATTGAGATCCAAAACACACTTATTGATTTAGGAGCAGCAATCAATATTATGAGTAGACAAATCATGGATAAACTGAAACTTCCTAATCTTATTTTTACACCCACATTATTACAATTAGCAGACAGGTCTGTGATCAAACCTGATGGGGTAATAGAAGACATTCCAGTGTCCCTAGATTCTTTGGAATATCTTATGGATTTTATGGTCCTAACTCCTAAGAATAATCTAGGAGGGCATCCTATTATATTAGGAAGACCTTAGTTAGCTACAGCTGATGCTTTCATTAGTTGTAGATCCAGTGATATGTACATCTCTGATGGTATTTCAACCAGGAAATTTACCTTGTATCCTCCAGCAAGAACAATTACAGAATTAGATGATACTCAATGGATAGAGGATGAAGAAGACTTACAACCTCTCTTCACAATTTCAGAAATTAGTGAAGATAGCCAGATTTTGAATACCTTAGAAAACTTTGAATCTTCTTCATAATATAAGCATGAACAATTTCAAGAAGAATCCAACATTGAGCTTTTATCAACATGGCAGATGTCTCTTTATTCCATGCATAAATTTGGTAGCTCTACAATTGAGATATTTCCAGGAAAAACCTTAAACATAAACAAGAACTTAGAGAAATCTCAACAAGAAGAGCTAGTCAAGATCTTACAGAGACATTCTTTTGCATATGCATGGGAGTACACTGATATGAAAGGGATAAGCCCCAAGACTGTCACTTATCACATCTACATAGAGGAAAATTGTAAACCAATCAGATAACCTCAGAGACGGATGAATTCAAATCTTAGGGAGACTGTTAAGGAAGAATTGTAGAAATTGTTAAATGCTAACTTCATCTATCCCATTGTAGATAGTCAGTGGGTTTCTTCTTTAGTAATTGTGCCAAAGAAAAATGGTAAATGGAGAGTATGTATTGACTACCGAGAATTAAACAAATCTACTCTTAAAAATCTTTTTCCCCTACCTTTCATAGATCAGGTATTATATACATTAGCTGGAAAAAAGTACTTCTCATTTTTAGATGTATTTAGTGGTTATAATCAAATCCAAGTAGCACTAGAAGATCAAGACAAAACCACATTTACCTGTCCTTGGGGTACCTATTCTTACCGAGTATTGCCATTTGGATTATGAAATGCACCTGCAACATTTCAAAGGGTAGTACTAGGAATCTTTTCAGATCTAATACATGATTGTGTAGAGGTATATATGGATGATTTCACAGTTTATGGAAACACATTTGAAGAAGCCTTAACAAACTTGGAAATTTTTTTAAAGAGATGTAAAGAAGAAAATCTTTCACTTAGTCATGAGAAGTATTTTATGATGTTTACTGAAGGAATTGCTTTAGGACATCACATTTCAGGGGATGGGATTAGAGTTGATGAGTCAAAAGTTGAATTCATCTATAACTTATCTATTCCAAGTTGTCAAAAATATGTTAGGAGTTTTCTAGGATTTAGAGGATATTATCGAAGGTTTATAGAAAACTTCACCAAGATAGCATCTCCACTTTTCAAATTACTTACCAAGGACTGTGAATTCAAGTGGAATCCTAATTGCTAGTTAGCCTTTGAGACCCTGAAAACAAAAATCTCTGAAGCACCTATTTTAAGTGGACCTAACTGGAAGTTACCTTTTCATATTTCAACAGATGCCTCAGATACAGCCTTAGGAGAAGTATTGGGACAAAAAGGCCTGATTCCTTATGCCATCTACTATACCAGTAAAAATTTGACTCCTTCAGAGTTAAACTATACTGTAACTAAAAAAGAGCTTTTAGCTGTTGTTCATGCCATAAACAAATTCAGACACTATATAACAGGCTATGAAATTTTTTTTCACACAGATCACTCTGCAATTAGATATCTAATGAACAAATCAATTACTAATGGAAGAGTCATAAGATGGTTATTGCTTTTACAGGAATTCAACATTACCATTCTAGATAGGCCATGAAAACAAAACACAGTAGCTGATTTCCTATCTAGACTCCAAAACATCAAAAACAATACTCCAGTTGAAGATCAATTCCCTGATGAATATCTTTTTGCAATTTCTACTCAGACTCCTTGGTTTGCTGACATTTCTAATTATTTAGTTTCACTGAAATTTCCTTCAATAATGAATGCAAGAGACAAAGGAAACATCATTTATGATAGTGCAAAATATTCATGGGTTTGTAATGAGTTATACAAAACAAGTCCAGATTTTATCATTAGGAGATGTGTTCAGCAAGATGAGATGCCTGAGATCCTCAAGGCATGTCATGATGAACCTTGTGGCAGACACTTTGCTGATAAAAGAACATCTTATAATATCCTTCATTTAGGATATTATTGTCCATCCCTTTTTAAAGATGCTAAAGAGTATTTCAAAAGGTGTGACAGTTGCCAAAGGGTAGGGAAACCTTCTCCTTCAGGTGAGATGCCATTGCAGCCTCAGGTACATATTGAACCTTTTGAAAAATGGGCTTTAGATTTTGTAGGACCTATTATTCCACCATCAAGACAAAAGAAATATATATTAATTTGCACTGATTATGTTACCAAATGGGTAGAGGCCAAGCCATTACTTTCTTCTACTGAAGCATCTGTAGTTAATTTTCTTTTTGAGGATATTTTTACTCGTTTTGGTGTCCCAAGGGAATTTTTTACAGATCAAGGAGCTCAATTTACATCAAATCCAGTGGAAAAAATGATGGAGAGGTACAAAATTAGACACAGAAAATCTACTCCCTATCATCCACAAGCAAATGGTCAAGTGGAATCTATTAATAAGGTCATTGAAGGGATCCTAACAAAGACTATCCATTTACATAGAAGAGATTGGGCAGACAGGCTTCCTGAAGCTTTGTGGGCCTATAAAACTACATGGAGAATCACAACAGGTCATACTCCCTATGAACTTGTTTATGGAAAACAAGTTTTGTTTCCCATAGAGTTTCAGATTCAAACTTTTAAAATGGCAGTTCATCTAGGACTTGATCTAACAGAGGCACAAAGGCACATATTAGAGCAGATTAATGAATTGGATGAGATCAGACAAGATGCATTTCAGAAAAAAAGTATAGTCCAGTAGCAAAGGACTAGATGGCATGATAAGTATATCAAGGAAATTAATTTCAATGAAGCTGACTGGGCTCTCTTGTTTGATTCAAAGTTAAAATATTTTCAAGGTAAATTCCAAACACATTGGCTTGGACCATATGAAATTGTGAAATTTTTTGACAATGGAGCAATAAGAATTAGGGTAATAGATGAAGAAGAGGTCACTTTTCTTGTAAATGGTCATAGATTGAAGCTGTATCATAAGCCACTTTCAAGAGAAGAATTTGTCAAGAGATTTTAGGAAAACAGTGATGTGAAGTTAATGAAGAAGAACTTTTCTTCTTCATCAACTTAGTTGAATTTTATGAATTCAAAAGCATAAAAAAAAGAAAAAAAGAAAAAAAAAAGTATAAACGTGAAAACTAATCACTAATTAGCATGTTTATACAGAAAATATAGAGTGAAAATTAGAATCTTTCTGACACTTTAGCTTTTCAAATTTGTTCTTTTTCTACAAGCAGCTATTACAAAATCATAACTACAAACCCATATTTCACTTATGATTCATTTCATTCCATTCATCCATACTCCATTTCAATCCATTCATCCATACTCCACTTCATTCCATACCTCATTCATTTCATTCCATGGTCCACCTCATTTCCATCTCAGATTTTTTAAAAATTTGATCTTTTTCTACAATTGAATAATACAAATCATAAGTTGTAGGTCACTTTCCATACTTCACTCCACTTCATAATTGTGATTCATTTCATTCCATTATTCACTTCACTCATACTCCATTACACCATATTTTATTATCCATTTTAAAATCATTTCATACAACATTCCATTCATGCTTCAAACCATTCAATTCCATGTTTCAAGGCTTCTACAGGTACATTCTACAATCAGTCAGACATTCTGTAGCCAGTCAGACATTCTATAGCCAGATATCCTGAAGGCACTATCTAGTAATCACTTGATTTAGCAGCAAACTGATCCTGCATATCCAAGACAACAAGAAAAATCAAAGGAGTTATGAGGACTGAAGATCAATGATTTTCAAAGGAGGAAAAGGCATATCAAAACAACAAAAAAATCAAAGGAAAGGCAAAGGTAAAAGTTATGAAATTATTATGGTGACAGATCATGAAAGTTTTAGCATAGTTAAGTCATGTATGATTCAAAAAGTTATTTTAATTAGTCGTGTTGATCATGCCTATCAAACCCATCATAAAAAATTTGGAAAAAATCCCTTTCACTCCGCCATTCCAAATCATCTTTTAAAACTTAACAGTTAAGTACTGAAGTGACCTAATCAGTCATGTCACTAGCCCAAAGCATTTATTGATGATTTTAAAATTTACACGAGAATTTTTCCGCGGTATTTTCGTCCGTGATAGCTCTCAACTCATTAATCCGTGTGAATCATCCTCACCACATTATACTCATTTCATAACCACTCCATATCATTTCTTTCCGTAGCCAATTATTAGCTATTCTGGTCTGTAAAACAGAGGAAACATCTTTGGAGTAGAAACATCTCTTTAACAGTTATTTTCACCGTGGGCAGAGGAGCAGTAATTTGAAGGTTGAGAAAGGAAGCTATGAGTCTCATAGTAAGATCCGAACCAGTTGGAACCAAGTACTTGGAAGGTTATCCACAAATCAGAGAAATGCTACAGCAGGCTGGGTGGTTACAATTTTTGGAAAAGATTAATGGTTTTCATAAATAAGTAACCAAAACATTTGCATGGTCCTTCAATGGAGCAGAGGTCAAAATAGGAGATATTAAATTCACTATTACAGAGGCTTTCATTACAGAAGCAACGAAATTACCCAGTTAAGGAGAACCCTGGTTCAAAAATAGGGAATTTCATAATGAGGCATGGAGGAAAATACTCAAAACACCAGGTATGGATGTTTCCATTTTTAAGAAAGGTATTCGTAGCTCGGAAATGAAGAATAAATGGAGGAATATGTTGCTCATTTTGCAAAAATTTATCCCTTGTGAAGGAAGATTTGGTACCCTCTATGTTTATCATATTCGGTTAATGATGCATTTCTTAGATGAAGAAATCAATTTTCCCTTTTTCCTACTTCATAGTCTGAAAAGAATGGCATCTAATGTTCAGAAGAGGGTTCAATTTCTAGAAACCACTTTGTATCACCATGGTTTAGTCAAAATCCTAATTGAACATCATTTGAGAAAAATGGGAGATAATTGGAATGATTTTCTAGTGAGGAATCACTTTGAAGAACCCAAGGAATCTCCACCTGAAGGAAAACCTACAAGAAGAAGCAGGAGAAGGGAAATTTCCAAAGCTGTTGAAACTAAAACTGGTAAATCAATTCAAGGGGACAGTGAAGAGATGATTTCTGAGAAATTGGCTGAAATTAGGAAGTATCTTAAGAAGGAGAGGATAATAAGAAAATATAACAAAGAGAGAGGTGAAGGACCATCTCAACCAAGGCGGAGCCACAGACTCAGATGTATATTGAAGAAAACAGGGGTTAGACAAATGGGAATCATAAACATTGAAGATGAAGAAACACCTACTGCTAGATCACCTGAGTACTAGTACGAGGAGGATCTTGATGAAGGAGCTCCAGAGATAGACCCAACACAACAACAAATTTTTAATTATGTTGAGACATTAGAGAAGAGAAACTTGGAAAGTAGAGACAGAACTCCTAGCCCACCAAAATTTGCAATTGATGTACTAAGAAGAGACAAATATGAGTTAGATGTGCTAAATAGGCATATCAAGAATGAGAATGAAATTTTAAGGGAGCAGGTTAAGCTGAAAGGTGATATGAATACAACTCTGTCTCTACAAATGAAAAAGTTGTACAAGGCTAGTGAAAAGTTGAAGAAGAAAAACAAAAAGTTAAGCAGGGCACTTACAAATTTCATATTCAAGTTGATCATAAAGAAGCCCAGGAGGCCATTGACTGTCAGGAAAAGCAGAAGAAGGGGCCTAGATGTCCTAGCAGAGCTCTCAGAGTACATCGATTAGTTGCATGAGGACATGCAAAAGCCTTGCAGTGGGGGTATGTTGAGCCCCAAAGATGTCCTTTTCTTTCACCACATTTCACTTCATTTCCTTTGTTCCTTATCAATTACAGGATTAAATGATCAATAGGATTAATTAAAGATGCTTTAAGAATGTATATAATGACTAATTTGCTACACTTTCATGGTTTTGTTGCTGTAGTAATTTTTTACTAGACTTAGCTACAAAATGTAGCCATTCTGTAGCTAGTTTCTTATTCCGCAGCTGTCTTCCTATTTTCACAGGTTCTAGGTGTCACCTCAAAGAAAAATGGATATTGGTAACTTCCATACTTTATCCACATCATTCCTTTCTCCCTACGAAGTCTGAGCAGAATTCTATAGGTGGTTATGCACGTGGGAAACCAAAACTAAGAGATAGAATTCTAATAGGACAAGGACTATATAGATGTCCTTAATCATAGTATGAGACCACCACCAGAGTTCTAGTTTGATTTTATTTGGGAAAGACATTTATTCTTATTTTATCTCAAGGGCAGTTATGTAATTTTCTTATAAGAATGACTCGGGAGACTCAGAAATAGCTAGCTAGATTTTTTTTTGTTGCTAGATCTCAGAAGACTGTAATACTCTGTTTTAAAGTATTTTCCCTTTAATGAAAGAAGTATCAGTTTATTGCAAGATATGAGGCAATCTTAAGGAGATTTGTATGCTAATTCGGTGGTAGAGGACCCCTACTACATGAGAAGCTTTTGTTCATATGGTTTAGATAAGTAACTTTAGCCTTGTTTCATTCCTAGTTTAAGCAATTTTCTAAACTTTGTGTTTTTATACTCACTTGTAGTGGATGCTACAGCTAGTATTATTCTTACAAATTATTCCAAAACATTATTAACGTTGAACGAGATATGACTATATTATTTTAGGAATTAGTTGCATTTTTCAGAACTTTATGTTTTATTTTACAATACAGACAGACTTGTTCATACAAACTGTTCCAAAATATCACTCATATTGAACGAGATAGGGCTGTAGAATTTTAGAGATTAGTTGCATTTTAGCTCAGTTGTAATAGTTCAGAGGTTAATGGCATTCTAGTTTAACTTTGTTTAATGTATTTCAAGCTTGATTAATTGCATTCTAGTTCAGTTGTGGTCACTGTATTTCAAGTTTGATTGATTGCATTCTTGCTCAGTTTTTATTAATGTATTTCAAGTTTCATTAGTTAGTTGCATGATAGTTTTGTTCTACTAGACTAAGGCCTTCATTATTTACAAAACTATTCTTGTTATTAATCTCTTCCAACATATCACCATACGGACATGAATTAGTGATATCATTTCAAGGCCTTGACTGTTCTGTGAACTCTTATAATTGTACAAATGGCATTTTTTTCCAAAAATATTCCAAAAGACTTCTAACTTCCGAATAAGGCCTAGTAGTGACAATTTAAGTTGTAGAAAGGATTAATTTCAGTATCATAGGTTAATTTAAAGTAGAGTTCCTCACTGTGTTGCAGACTATCTTTTCTAAATGTGTTCCAACAAATTTCTAGCCATGGATAAGATCTTCCCTGTGATATTGTAGATTGTTGTTTACTTAGAACCTCACTGCATTACTTATCCTTTTCTCAAGCTATTCCAATATATTCCTAATGAATGAATTGGATTGAGTTTATGTTATGAGTTACTGTCAAGTTTTGAATTTTTTGAATGCCACACATAATTTAGAATAGGTTTTGCTATGTTTTTAGTGTGACCACAACTGTTCTTTATCAACATTTAGTTCTTTTCCTTCTTAACACAAAACCAAAAAACCAAAAACATCATAAAAACACTAAACACAACGTAGTGAGAAATAGATACCTAGGCACATATAGTGCACCTCAATTCCGTAGTCTACTAGCCCTGGTTAAAAATTTATGACCTCAATTTAGGAACACTAAGTTAAGCAGATAATTGTCATGGAGGGTGAAGGAAGAAAAATTAGATGAGGGATCCATCCATGTTGAGCCCAGGGTGATCGTTGAAGGAAGGTCCAGTGAAAAATAAGGGGAATTCATAGGGGGGTCTTCCCTAATGGATCTCATAGATGATGATAGGTAGAGGATAGTGACCAAAGGCTCCATCATCTCAACATCGAGAGGGGGAAGTTCAATGGGATCATATGGATCCTTAGTGTTGGTCGAAGAATACTAAGCAAGAAAGTGAGAGGCCGACTCATTCTGTTTGGTTGCGTATTCTTGAACTACTTCCAAAGAGATGCAGTAGTGCTTCCGGTGGGGGAAGAGGTGAGTATAATGGCCATGGAGCTCAAAAATATCACAGGGGTGGTTTGTATGTATGGTCTTGGTTTTCTTCGCTATATTCGATAAAGGAACAGGGAACTCCGGGACCTTAAACTCAGGAAATGATACATGGACCATGGGCTTGATACGATGTAACTCAGGAAAATTATGTGAAGCATGACTGACAAAATCACACAAAGCACATGGGGGGGGTATGCTTTGGAGGCTGAAGAGGAGCAGGGATTGTCTAGGAAACCTTGTCCTTAAGTGCGTTCTTGTAGTCTTCTCCCCCCTCACCTGGGGATTTCACAACAAGAGTAGGGTCATTTTGAGGTGGCTGAGTTACAAAAGCAAAGGGAGGGGTTATGGTGACCAGTTATACTGGGTTCAAAGCTGTATAAGGTTTTGGTTGAGTAGGAGGGATTGTGGCTGGGGGTTCAATGTACTAGAATGGGATTCCCAAGGTCAAGTTAGGAAGAGATGAGGTAGCCATAATAGGTACTAAAAATACTCTAGGAGGGGGAATAAGTAATGGTATCTGACCGGAGGGTTAATGGCTAGGCGGGACAACTTTGAGATGGTTAAGGCTAGGGGGAACCTGTCCAGGAGGGTATATAGGATCATGGACACCAGCTATAGATGAAGGGCCTTGAGGAGGGGGTCCTGAAGGCTGAGTCGAAGTACTAGGAGTAGGTTGTAGAGGGTGGGGTTTCTGACTAGTCGAACCACTCCATTTGATGTTGGAACAAGACGATTGCATCATGCCAAAATTTGATGAGCTAGGGTCAGAGATGGGAGGAGGGAGACCAGGGAAAGAACTAAGCAAAAAGGAATCTTTATAGACTCTGGGTGATACACTGGTAGGATGCTCGACTATTTTTTTACTGTCCACTAAAGAAATAATGGACTCTAGAGAGTTTTGAGACTTTAGTTCGTAATATGTCAATTGATCGATGGTGACGATCTTTCCATTATGAGGAAATCACATCTTACGGTGAACCGCAGAAGGGACAACAAACATTGCATAAGTGTATCTATGACCCAATAGAATGTTGTAGTCTAAGGATTCATTAATGACTTCAATTTCAACACTAATAGTCTTGCTCGCAAGGGTAATAACACAATTTCAGAATGTGCGAAGGGGTTGAGATGAGTGGCCATCCCACGCATGGAGGGTGATATTGGAAGGGGCTAGCTCGGTTGATCAGATATTATTCTAAACATAAGCGCACATCATGAAATTGGATGCCCCCTCGTCAATGATACTGTAGTCGACCCTAGAGATAGCCTTGAGTTGTAAAAGACCAGTGCCTAGGACATCTTATATAGCAAGGAGCGTGTGATATAACATGGGGAGTTATCAACAAAAGGCTCTCATGCTATCTCCTGTAAATAGGGGGGTTAACTTGAATGGGACCAAATTTTTTAGAAAAGGGACATAGGGAAAGCAATACTGCAGAGGCAAGGTGCAGAATTCTAATAAAAATGCATCAGACAATTCAAAGGCAGCTTATTGTAAAGAGGGTCGGTTCGAAAATACCTCACAAAAATAAATAATCAGAAGGTGATTACTGCGTATGAAATATTGAAATAATACTAACTGTTATTGAGATGATATCCATATACACAATATCACCATGGAATGGGTTTACCAATTTAAGAATCCATACATGACAATAGCGTTTTAAAAATAACCTCCCAAAGAAGCTAATATAGCAGAAATATGATTGAAGTGAAGAGTGAAACAGTATATCATGCCTGAGCCATATTTAAAGCGCTTGACTAGTTCAAGCATGGGTATCAACTAGGATAAATCCATACCAAAAACCAGTGAGCCACTCACATTCTAGAACATGATACAAGAAAGGCGGATGAAACGAAATGGACAATTAAACTAACACATAAAGGGAGAAGTTATGAACTGTGAGACACCAAAGACCAGAATCCTCATTAAATATGGAACTCCTCCTCACTGAAACCCAACGGGCTCTGTGCATTCATATAAAAGTTCAACAATAATGCGTACAAAATTCTCTTACTGCCTAATTTTCTGAAAATCTGGAACCCTTTACAGTCTATTCTTTGGGGTTCTTATAGGAGAATGAGTGATAGCAGGAGTAGATATTTCATTTAATTTGATTCATTAACACAGCATGGCAGAAACATTCATGCCCACACTACTCAATAACCTTACACTGTACTCTGTAGTCTGGTCCAGAGATTTCTGTAAGGTCGGGATTGACCTCAGATGTCTTCTTGAATTCCTTCTAGTTGTAAAGCTCTCTGTTCTGCCTTCGGGAATTGATGAACTAAGTAGAAAATATGCGGGCCTCCATAATCCATAACTGCTGATCCTGAGAGTTTTTAGGAGGCTTTTGTCAACGTAAACGACTATTTCTGGGCTCGAGGATGCATGGAGGCTTTAATGGAAAGATGTAATGCCTGGGGAAAAATGTCTTGCAGATATTCAAACACAGATATGGCTGTTGTGTGTGCTCTTTGGGTCTTCAAAATGTGTCTTTATCCTTTGAATATGGGATTAGGCTCTAAATATTCAATTAAGAAGTCCAAATCCCTTAAATCTGTTTTTGCTGCTTCACTTGGCCGCTGCTGTAATGGCCTCTCTTCACTTTCATCCACAGTGGCCGTGACTGTAGAGGCAGAGTGCAATCTCACTCTATAAACCCTGCATAATGAAATAAAATTTTCAAACAATCTAGGGCAGTGGCGGAAGAATTTTTGTTTAGGCCTATGGATGGTGGCATAGCAGTGGAAAACACCAGAAATGGTGAATTCAAGCGAAAATGGGTTGGGGGGGGGGGGGGTGGGGGGGGGGGCAAGAAATAAGAATTAATGCTAAAACCCAAAGTTTAGTGTTTGGGTAGATTTATGAAGAAAAATGATAGAAATGAATGAATGCGGGATATTTGATGGTGGGACCTGGCGGGTGTTGGAAATATGATGCAGAGTGTTGTCCTTGATGGCAACCCACTAAATGAAGATGAAGACGTGCGACTGTTGACATGTATTGTCCTTGATGGCACTCCACCTGATGAAGTTATGCTTGACTTGATGGACTTGTTAAATGATGTAAATCTGAAGTGATATGATGATTGTTGATGATATGATGTTGAGTGTTGTACTTGAAAGGAAACCCACTTGATGAAGTTGTGTTTGATAGAATATGTCCTTGATGAAGGAAATCTGATGTATCTACAGTATTTACAGAAGGCAATGAAGAAAGGATTTCAGAATGTACTCAGAGAATGATGAAAAAGAGCATGTCTCTTGGTATACGCGGATTGACCTAGGGGAAGTCGCGTATGCACGCGGAAAGGAACGTTACAAGTCGCGTATGGGCTAAAGCGCTCAAAAAGTGCAAATCCAAGGGTAACCACCATGGTATTGACCCATAGTATTGGGTAATGATCCGCCTAATTGACCCCGTCCAGGTAGTTTTGGGCTTATAGTATTGTTTTGGTCCATGGTATTGAAAAAGGGGCTCATGGTATTGAAAAAGGATAATCATATAAAAGGAGAAAAAATTCATTGTGCACAACATGAGTGTGAGTGCAAGATGTCTGAGCTTGAATGAATACTTCTCTCTGAAGTATATCTGAATGGAAAGGGTTACACTTGAATGATAAATCTGATTGTATGATGCACCAATGATGAAGAAGGGGATCTAGATCTGAATTGCTCTTGTATTTGTTAGATCTGATTAGGGAAGGCTTAGATCTGTGATGAGTCGAGCATCAAGGCGAACATCTGTCTGAAGAAAAAGGGTAGATCTGAACTGAATATCTGATCTGATGAAGTATGCTGCTCTGTAATGATTGAAGATCTATACGCTACTTCGCCGCGGAGGAAGCACGTATATACGCAGCTTCAGCGAAGAGAAAGCGCGTATGTGCAATAAAATATACACTCAGGTATACGCTGGTTTGTGTGGACGGAAGCGCGTATATACGCGACATCAGTGAAGTAAAAGCGCGTATGCATACTAGGGTTTGCTGAAGTAAGGGGTATGAAATATCTGATCTGTTCTGCTGTGTTTCTGCTATCTGATCTGTGTTGATATGAATCTGTTGATGATGTATGGTTGTGCTTAAAAGTATGGAAAGGGTTCGGTCTGGAAATATGATGAATTGTGGCCTGCAAGTTGTGTTCTATTAAAGTGGTTGGATCCAGTGTGAAAATTGATGAAACGTGGTCCAAGGTGGTGCTGAGGGGTGTAGCCTTCAGTCAGGGGGTCGTAGCTCCCTTCCAGGTGAGGCTGGTAAACGAGATCGGGGGGTCGTAGCTCCCTTCCAGGAGAGGCTGGTAAACGAGATCAGGGGGTCGTAGCTCCCTTCCAGGAGAGGCTTGTAAACGAGTCAGGGGGTTGGAGCTCCCTTCCAGGAGAGGCTGGTAAACGAGCGCAGGTGGGTGCCTGCGTGCTGGTCAAGTCTGCGCCAGCACATATGTTGTAAGATGTTTTCTCTATAATAAAATATTGAAGGCTGAGCAACTGCAGCGGTGGTTTTCTCCTGACTTGGGTTTCCACCTAAAAATCCTGGTGTTCATGTGTGATGCTTTGTGTGATGGTTTATTCTGTTCTTACTGCACATGTTTACTGTTTATTAAACATCTGATGAATGAATGATGGAATAATAGAAGTGAAGATTTAATGACATATCTAGATCTCTGTGTATACGTTAGTTTCATAAAGGGGATCCGCGTATATACGCTAGTTTACTGAAGGAAAGTAGCGTATGGGTTTTAAGGAATGAAAAAGTAAAAAGATTTGATTATGCAATAAATACTGATTCACCCCCCCCTCTCAGTATTTTTCCCAACAATTGGTATCGGAGCCAGGTCCTTCTGCAGAAGCTTGATCGCTTGAAGGAGATCCGTCGCAATGGGAAGTCAAGAAGGAGTGATGTCTATAAAGCCACCTCTATTCAATGGAAGCAATCTGATTTTCTGGAAGGTACGAACAAAAGCATATCTGCAAAGTCTTGGTGCAGATGTATGGGCAATCGTGCAAGAAGGATTGGTATCAGAGCCGGTCCTTGTGCAGAAGCTTGATCGCTTAAAGGAGATCCGTCGCAATGGGAAGTCAAGAAGGAGTAATGTCTATAAAGCCACCTCTATTCAATGGAAGCAAACTGATATTCTGGAAGGTACGTACAAAAGCATATCTGCAAAGTCTTGGTGCAGATGTATGGGCAATCGTGGAAGAAGGTTATCAATACCCGGCAAGTATTCCTACTGATGCAGCTGAAAGAAAGAAATATGAAATCAATGCCAAAGCAGTGAATGTCTTATTGGGAAGCATGTCTGAATCAGAATTTGCTAAAGTGATGCAGCTACATTCAGCAAAAGAAATATGGGACAAAATCATTCTTAGCTATGAAGGAGACACAAAGGTAAAAAGTGCAAAACTCCAAACTCTTAGAATTGAATATGAAAATTTGAAGATGCATAGTGATGAAAGTGTTGCCAGTTTCTTTCTTCGTCTAGATGATATTGTAAATCGGATGAGAAATTTGGGTGAAATCATGGCTGATACTACTCTGGTGGAAAAGGTCTTGAGATCTTTGACTTCAAAATTTGACTCTAAAGTTTCTGCTATTGAAGAAAGACAAGATTTGCAAACCCTTACTATTGTTCAATTACATGGTACTCTGACTGCTTTTGAAATGAGACAAGGAGGCCCTTCTCAAGTAAGAGAAGCTGCTTTTAAGGCATCTACAAAAGGAAAGGAAAAGGAAGTTGTCAAAGAATCCAACTATATATCCGATGAAGAAGAAGCGAATTTCGTGAGAAAGCTCCAACTAGGTACTGGAAGATTCAAAGGTAAGCTTCCCTTCAAATGTTTTGAGTGTGGAAAAGTTGGTCATTATGCTGCTAAATGTCCTTATAGAGAAAAGCATGGTAAAGGAAACAATTTGAGAAGAGAAAGAGTTATTATGCAAAAGAAGATGATGATGAAGTGTCCAGTGAAGATGAAGAAGATTCTGACCAAGATCTGAAAGTGCTCATGGCTAAGAAGCAAAAGAAGAAGGTTACTCGAGGAAAGGAGATACCTCATAAATCATGTATAGCAAAAATTGAAGAAGATGAAACAGATTCTGACGAAGATCTACAAGCACTCATGGCAAAGAAGAAAAAGGAGAAGGCCACTTGTAATACTCTTCTTTGTGCAAACAACAGTAAAGATAGTGAAAGTAAAGTTGTGGATCTAGAAGAAGCTCTCAAGATTAAAGAAGAAGAACTACAAAGTTCATACAATAAGCAAGAAACTATCTATAAAGAGATGATCTCACAAATGAAAGATCAAATAGAAATGCTGAACGGACAAGTGGACAAGTATCAAAGGTTTCATACTTATGCATCCAATCGAATTAAAGATCTAGAAGCAGATCTTGAAAAATCAAGCAAGAAGAATGAAGGACTTGAAGCTGCTATCATCTTTCTGCAAGCAGAGCTAGAAGCATCAAGTAAGGAAAATGAGGAACCTCTACAATCCTTTGAAAAGGAAGGCCCTGAAGCAGAAATTATCTCTCTCAAAGAAGATCTAAAAAAATCAAATAAGAAGAATGAAGAGCTGGAACAAACATGTGAAGAAAACGAAAATTGGCTGAAAGAAGAGATCCTAAATCTGAAGGATCAAGTTGAAGATGGAAGAAGAAAAGAAGAAAGCATGACAAAGCAATGTCAAGCCTTGGAGGTTGAGGTACACATTCTCAAAGGTAAATTGGAAGAAAAGGTAAAACTGTTGAGGTTTCATGATAGTACTAATATCCTGGACAATATTCTGAGTAATCAAAGGTCTCCTGCTATCAAACATGGTCTTGGTTTCCATGAAACTGTTAAAGGAGAATCTAGCTCACAAGGAATTGCCAAAAATTCATAAGATCTCAATGCAAAACCTGATGTGTTGAAAGAAACAAAAGATCAACCAACAATCATGAATTCTCAAAAGAATTCATTCAAGAACGTTGAATGTTTTAAATGTCATAATTATGGGCATGTTGCAGCAAATTGCAGGAGAAGATCATTTCAGCCACAAACAAACAAATTCTACTCAGAAAGGTACTCTAGCTTCTTCAGGGGATATTGTTTTTCATGTAACAAGTATGGACATAAATCAGCTAATTGTAAATGGAGGAAGAATAGAAATACTCATTATGATTCTTATGATTATTTCTCTGGCCACATGAGATGTTATGCTTGTAATAAGTATGGACATGTAGAAAAAGAATGCAAGATGAACAGATCTGGGAAAGTGGACAATTTTCAGCACACTGTTGGAAAGCTCAAACAAATTTGGAAAAAGAAGGAGGACCGATCAGAAACGTAGGGAATTCAGACCCTACTGCAGTCATCCACTTCTGGAAGCTTACTTCTCTGATTGACTGCAGGAATGATGTGGGATACATTATGAGATTTAGTAATGTATCGTCACAAGGGAGCAATGCATGATGACTCTCATGGTTGATTTGATTATTCTGGTTATGTTTACTTCTGACAGCGCATCTGATGTGGAAAGGACAGGTACAGGAGGTACAAGCTCAGGAAGAAATGAAGGAAGATGGAAATTTTCTATGCTTCACTTTCCATACGCAGGTTCCATTAACTAAAGTCGCGTATACACGCGAGTTCCAGAAGACGCAATCGCGTATGCATTGATGATAAGAAAATTTGTCTGATAACTGAAGATCTGAAGCAGAGGTCCAGGGGGAGCATCAGTCTGACTGCTGATGATTGCACTGTTAGCATCATTCTAGTTATACTCATGATAATGAAATGATGCATGGGTTCTTGTGTTGAAGATTATGGATGAAGCCTGGTTGCTTTATAATGAAGAGCATTCATTGTTGAGATGAAAGTCTTATAGTTCAGAGATGAGGACAGATCATGCAGAGATTGTTATTGATGACTTGCTGTTGAAGGTATCTCAGATTGCAGAAGTTAAGGAAGAAGCACTGGTTTAGGGGGAGTAGCAGGTTGAATTCTAATGATTGCATTGTTGGAAATATGACTGCTTATTCTTTGGTCTTGGTGATACTCATGCTCAAATGATGATGATTTAGTACATGGATTATTATGATGAGATTTTGAGCCCTGGTTACTGATAAGTATCTTTGTGTGGATGAGTTGGATATTGTTTGTTTCATATCATATAGAGTTTGGTTGCTATGGTTGAGATCTTTTGCCTACATATGTTAATTCATGTTACATCTTGAAGATCATGGTGATTTTGGACCACATGGATGATTGCCTGACACATATCTGAAGATGCTGTTCTGGTATGATAATATTTTGGAAGGAATGTATTGATGCTGCAAAGGATCTGAAGGCTTGGTTACTAATGGGCTTATGCTACAACCATTGGATGACGCTTGAAGACACAACTACACTATTCTGTTATATCTGTAGTCCAGGGAAGCAGTCAAATATCTCAGAAAGAAGCTGAACATTTTCTTTTCCTCATAGAGAATCAGATCTGCATAAATTTTAGAAGATGGCTTGGGATACGCGGGTTTCCTGAAACACAGTCGCGTATGTACGCGAGTTCCTGCACATAAACCCGCGTATGGTTGGTTGCTGACAATTTTTTGGATGGTTCAGCATTCATCAGCACAGCTGCAGTGCTGTCTGGTATCTCTGATACTGTTTGGTATCTCTGGTGGTGTTCCAGCTCTCATAATTCTGTTTCTAATGTTTTGATGAAGATGCCTTGATGATTTGTTGGTGAAAATGTTCAGGATGCACAAACTAAGGGGGAGCCTTAGTCATATGAAAAGGATGCATGGATGCACTCATTCAGGGGGAGCATTAGCGTTGCTGAGTATAATGCATTGTTGGCACTATGATGGTTCTGTTATATGATCTCTCTTGAGGTCTTCTTGATATTGGTCATAAAAAGTCATATTTGTAGTTTGATGAAAAGACCTTGTTGAGACTCATGTTGTAAAATTGTAATATTCAGTCATGTAAGGACTTGTCATTTTTGTTGGGTAGCTGAGTCAAATTTTGTAAACCCACGTGGTTGGGTAGCTGAGTCAAATTTGTAAACCCACTTGGTTGGGTAGTTGAGTCTCATATGTAAATCCACTTGGATGGATATTTGATGTAAGTATGAGTCTTTGGTGATAGAAAGAGTCATGTACCTTATTGAAAAATATGTTTAAATATTCAGCATGAACTCAGGGGGAGCTTGGCCACTTCAGCACATATCAGATCTGCAGAATGTTTCTTCCACATGAGGAGAAAAGGGGGAGAATGTTGGTTTTTGATCCGCCCTTTGCCCTTGATGTCAAAGGGGGAGAGTGACATGGTGTTTGAATAAAGAGAAGGTAATGATGTGACATATTTGGGAGAGTGACATGGTATCTATCTGCTGTGGTAACCAAACACCACCGTGGTTGCCATCAAGTCCAAAGGGGGAGATTGTTGGAAATATGATGCAGAGTGTTGTCCTTGATGGCAACCCACTGAATGAAGATGAAGACGTGCGACTGTTGACATGTATTGTCCTTGATGGCACTCCACCTGATGAAGTTATGCTTGACTTGATGGACTTGTTAAATGATGTAAATCCGAAGTGATATGATGATTGTTGATGATATGATGTTGAGTGTTGTACTTGAAAGGAAACCCACTTGATGAAGATGATGACAACTTACTTGATGAAGTTGTGTTTGATAGAGTATGTCCTTGATGAAGGAAATCTGATGTATCTACAGTATTTACAGAAGGCAATGAAGAAAGAATTTCAGAATGTACTCAGAGAATGATGAAAAAGAGTATGTCTCTTGATATACGCGGATTGGCCTAGGGGAAGTCGCGTATGCACGCGGAAAGGAACGTTACAAGTCGCGTATGGGCTAAAGCGCTCAAAAAGTGCAAATCCAAGGGTAACCACCATGGTATTGACCCATAGTATTGGGTAATGATCCGCCTAATTGACCCCATCCAGGTAGTTTTGGGCTTATGGTATTGTTTTGGTCCATGGTATTGAAAAAGGGGCTCATGGTATTGAAAAAGGATAATCATATAAAAGGAGAAGAAATTCATTGTGCACACCATGAGTGTGAGTGCAAGATGTCTGAGCTTGAATGAATACTTCTCTCTGAAGTATATCTGAATGGAAAGGGTTACACTTGAATGATAAATCTGATTGTATGATGCACCAATGATGAAGAAGGGAATCTAGATCTGAATTGCTCTTGTATTTGTTAGATCTGATTAGGGAAGGCTTAGATCTGTGATGAGGCGAGCATCAAGGCGAACATCTGTCTGAAGAAAAAGGGTAGATCTGAGAATATCTGATCTGATGAAGTATGCTGCTCTGTAATGATTGAAGATCTATACGCTACTTCGCCGCGGAGGAAGCGCGTATATACGCAGCTTCAGCGAAGAGAAAGCGCGTATGCGCAATAAAATATACATTGAGGTATACGCTGGTTTGTGTGGACGGAAGCGCGTATATACGCGACATCAGTGAAGTAAAAGCGCGTATGCATACTAGGGTTTGCTGAAGCAAGGGGTATGAAATATCTGATCTGTTCCGCTGTGTTTCTGCTATCTGATCTGTGTTGATATGAATCTGTTGATGATGTATGGTTGTGCTTAAAAGTATGGAAAGGGTTCGGTCTGGAAATATGATGAATTGTGGCCTGCAAGTTGTGTTCTATTAAAGTGGTTGGATCCAGTGTGAAAATTGATGAAACGTGGTCCAAGGTGGTGCTGAGGGTTGTAGCCCCAACAAAAGGGGTTGCAGCTCCTCTGTGAGAGGCCGGTAAATCTAGACTGGGCCGAGCTCCCTTCCGGTGGAGAGGCCGGTAAACTAGCCGGTAAGGAGCCTTCCTCTCAGTGAGGTCAAAACTGAGGCCAGTGGAGGTCATACGGCTGGAGTCCGCACCAAAGACATATGTTGTAATATGTTTTCTCTATAATAAAATATTGAAGGCTGAGCAACTGCAGCGGTGGTTTTCTCCCGACTTGGGTTTCCACCTAAAAATCCTGCTGTTCATGTGTGATGCTTTGTGTGATGGTTTATTCTGTTCTTACTACTCATGTTTACTGTTTATAGAACATCTAATGAATGAATGATGGAATGATATAAGTGAAGAACTCATTGCATAATTAGATCTCTGAGTATACGCTAGTTTCATAAAGGGGATCCGCGTATATACGCTAGTTTACTGAAGGAAAGTAGCGTATGGGTTTTAAGGAATGAAAAAGTAAAAAGATTTGATTATGCAGTAAATACCGATTCACCCCCCCCTCTCAGTATTTTTCCCAACAAGATCTCCCCTGCTTACTCCATAAATATGCAACATGAAGGAATTCACATGTCAACCGACCTAAACTCAAATCCCAAGTCCAACCATATATGGTTTAATGTCCAGCTACATTAACTAACTCTTGACTGACCTTTCTCCATCGCCAAGAATAACATTAATACATTCAATACAGAGTTAGTCCCAATGGGATGTTGGTTCATTGTCAACTTAGAAAGAATACAAAACACTATGGTACGTGGAATTGAGACATGTCCACGTCCTTGAGCAGAATACCTTGTGATAGTAATGCTCTCGTGTTAGCTTGAAAATCAACATTTTGATTTTTTTTCCTTTTGACGTGAAATAATTTGACATCATCAAATTTTTTAATCAGCTTCACAATTCTAATTATCAGTGTGGAGGTTTCTGACTCAAGAAAAGGATCTCTTTTGAGGAGAGATATGAATTTTTGGATTACAACCTTGGAATCACCTAATATAATAAAAAAAAATTATACCTTTTGGGATGCATATTGTCAATCATTTCCATATGGAAATAGCTTTGGCCTAGTTTTCCGTCACTTTCCCTAATCCCTAAGAGACTTTATTTCATAATTTTCTTTGAGGTTATAAATCACTCCTCCCTTTCCTGCCTCCCCAATTATTAATGTCACTATTATTGTACTATCTTGATTTATTTTAATTTTACAACGCAATATGAAGGAGACGTGGTAAAAATATTTGACTTTCACATTCGAAGCATATATAAAATCTTTCGATGTCTATATTTTATATCAACTCTAGAGGATAATGTAATTTATTAAAATAAAACTTATATTTACCTTATAAATATCTAAATATAAGAATTAAATAAAAATAATAATGTTCATTCTAACTAATATATTTCAATAGACCCCATGTGGTCTGCGATATACGGTGATTGGGTGCTCTATTAAGAAACTCCTTGATGTGAAGTCACTGGTTCAATTCCCTCCCCCGATCGAGGTGATATATTGAACATGATGAAGATTCAGTCCCACCATGCTTAGAAAATAAATATATATTTCAATACAAAAGAAAGTGTTGCACTATGCAAGGTTAAATAAATTGAAATGTGTTTAAAAATATATTAATAAAAGAATAATATTTTAATCTGAAAAATGTGGCTTATAAATGAAATATGTCAATGCCCATATTAAGTAAAATATTTCAATTTAAACTATGAATATATGTATATATTATATAAGGAAGTGTTTATAACATTGATGAAAAATAGTGTATTCCATGAAAAATCATAATTTTTTATGCCGCTCATTTTTCGGCACCTAAAAAGCGGGATTTTTTTTAATTTTGAAAAAAAAACTGCCAAAAAATCACTCAACAATATAAAAAATTGTTGGAATAGTGAGTCCATAGGTTTTTAAAGAAAATTTTGCATTTTTATTTCCCATTTTTGTTTTTTTCTATTGGAGAAGGAAGGACGAGAGTTTGTGGTAATCATTAAGGAAGGATTAAGGGGAAAACAACCATTATCATCACTAACCAAGTTTCTTTTGTAGATTAACGATTCAAAATCATCTTCCAAATAAGCTAGACATACTTCTCATATTCGATTCACAATTGTGTTAGTAAATATCCCGACGTTAATGATTTTTTCATACATTTTGGCATATGCTTGTGTGCCTCTTTTCCTACATACATTTTCCTTCTCCTTTTTTTGTCATTTTCTATGATTTTCATGCCCCATGAAACAATGTAAGGGTTTTTTTTTTCCATAATTAGAGAGCAAGATTGTTTTCTATTTTTTATTTTTTATGCGACATCTTATTAGAAAATTTCATTGCAAATAATATAATTTAAATTTCTAAAATTTCTAGTTTTTAAATGAGGAGAATGTTATTTTTTGTGCAGTGGGGGCTTAATGCCATTATTTTTGTGTTTTTAGTGCCATAGGATTGAATTTTTAAGCTGTTCATTTCCACTACAAATATTTCATGGCCCCATTTTGGTAGTCTAGGGAACTTGAAGGTGAGACAAACTAACAATGAATGAATGGTGTGGGAAACATATGACAACATAGATTTATGGGTTTAAATACCATTTTTCTAAAATCCCCCTGAATAATGTTGATATTTGTAATTCATATTGCTCGAAGGTTACGGGATCTTCACACGATGCAATTTATGAAAAGGATAGGAAGAGAGAGAAATACCTGCAAAAAGTGTTGAGCATGCAGGAAAATATTCAGGGCTAACTACCTTTGAGACTCAGGGTAGTGGGAGGGGATCCAAAAATTCACCTACTAATAGGTCGTCATTGTTTGTTCCACAAACTAGAGTTGGAGCACAACCTTCAATCAAGTTAGTGATAAAAATTGGAAAAGCAAGAAGTAGATGGGGTTATGAGGATGTGTGTTTTTTGGACTGACTTACATATCAATGTCACAAAAAAAAATCCATTTCGTACTCATTGTGTGATGTTATTTTTGTTGTGGGCCCAAGGTACAAAATTTATACATATGAGGAGTTGAGGGGATAATCCTTTGGGAAGAAAATAAGGTCATCAACTCTAGATTGGCAGAGTCAAAGTGGTCATGCAAGGTCTCTGAATGCATAGTGATGTCTCATGGTTGGGTAGATAGGAAGGGTAAGGCCCTTCTGAATTTATTGGTACATTGTACTCGAGGCCCACCATACTTATAAAATTGTGCAAACATCAACACATATAAAATATCATGGAAAATTTTAGGGGCTAATATTCGCAGGTGGGCTAATTTTCCATGGTTTTTCCAAAATAAAGATTTTCCAAATTCCATTTTTTATAAAACTTATTTGCCCAAATTTTACAATATAAAATTATTTTACCTTAAAAATCGCCAAAATTATATAGAAAATATATATAATATCATTATAAATTTGAATAATTTTACAAATACATCAATAAACATTTTATAGTTTTCATATTAGGGACTAGTGAGATTCGCCAATTTTTTAAACTTCAAAATAATTTTCCAGCCTTAAAATTTTCCCTGTAAAAGATGTAGAAATAAAATGAGTTATTATATCGCTTTTTCAAGGATATTTTTTTTCATAATGTGGTGCAAACTATAATAGATACTAGAAGTAATTATGTGGTTATTGGTAGGATGCTTATGGATAGGAATTGCTCGTTGTTCTAGAATTTATGCATTGCACATTGTATCAATTTGATGCATGAGGATATGGGAAAGTTCTCATCCATTAAAGAGGTGATTTATATGGCTAGGAGCATCCGAAAGTTCATATATAAACATGATTTTCTTATTATCCTCATGAGAAGATACACTAGAAATAAGAAGTTGCGAAATCCTATAATCACATGTTTTTCCACCAACATCATTACTCTTCATTTTCTACTTCAATGTCAATTGGAGTTGAATAAAATGTTTGTGTATGATGAGTTACATGATTGTAAATACAATAGAATTGAGGATGTGAGAGCCATTACTCAATTTGTCTACATTGACTTCTTTTGGAAAGGAGTAGAAGTGTGCTTAGTTAGTGAACATTTAGTAAAGGTTTTGATATTGGTAGATAGTGATAAGGTTGCAAGGGATTATTTATATGAGGCCATGGATAGAAACAAAGTGATTATTAAAGCTTATTATGTGGACAATGGAGCCCTTGGGTATAGTAAACATATGATGCTATGGGTTGTGATTGATAGTCGGTGGGAAGGGATGGTTCATCAACCCATTCGTGTAGTATTAATTTTCCTCAACCTTTCATTTTCCTACAAATGCAACTTTAATTTTGATGGTGAGGTGGTGGAAGGGATCCATAATTTTATTCATATGATGGTACCTAATCCGGTGTTTCATATCACAATCAATCACGAAATACAAATGTATCCAGATAGTATTGGACTATTTTGATTTGATGACGTTATTCATGAAATAACCACTTTGATGCCATGTAAGTGACAAGTTATGAATCATTATAATTTACTAATTTACAACAATATTTTTTTTTAAACTTAATTATGTTTTATTTGAAAATTAATATGTTTTCTTTATTTTTTTAATATGTTTGGTGGAAAAAATATGGTGCAAAGGCACTAAATTTATATAAACTCACCACCATAATCTTGAGTTAGACTTGTACTACTTTGGGATGTGATTGAAATTGAAGTGCATCTTAGAAAATATACTCAAAGAAAAACAAAATGTTATAACTTTGAACTTCGAATGAGTAATTAAATTTATTGTTATTTATGATCCTTAAGAGAAAAGACTCAAGTTTATTTTTTTCTGACACTATTATAGGTTAGAGTTATTATGTGTTAATGACTTGATATATGTCCATTACAATATTTGACTATGGATAAAAAAATGGAGATAACACCTGATGTGGATTCCATTTCCTTAGACAATCTTCATGTATTTTATGAGTAAATGGTGGAGCCTAAGCTTCACATCATAGAGGAGTCACCTTCATGGGTAGAGGAGTTGTTGAAATATGTAACTAGGTCTGATCCTCATAATGACATATGTAATCATAATTTTATGTATTTAATTTAAAAATAAAAATAAATTTATTATTGTCATTCTTCAGGCATGTGTTTCATGCTCAACGTAAATTTATTTATAGGTCAAGCACCCATTGAGTGCTTCTATGTTTTTCATAGAGTCATAAAGTCAATTGAGTCATTATCATATGAAGAAGACCCCATTGGGCATGTTGAATCATGTAAAACAAATTATTTGATTCATATATTGTGTCAAGGTCCCCCTCCAAGACAGGTCAACCTAGCAACTACAAGTCATCCTTAAAGAAATAACATTTCAGCCAAAAAACTGACAATTTTTCCCCATGAAATGGATATTCAACCTTATATAGAGATTATATATAAGATAGCCTCACCTCATTTGCAGAAGGAAGCAAGAAAGTTCGAGTTAAGTAGAAAAATAAACCTAAAAGGAGAAAAAAAAATACAATATCCTAAGGAAAGGGAGAAACAAAGTTTCAAGAGTTATTTTGGGTTACATCCTCCACACATGCAAGATCTATGACATCATATCATTACAACAAGGACTGAATTGTAGACCTGTAAAAATATTAGAGTTAAGGTATCAAAAAGTATACTTTTAAAGACAAAATCTTAAGGAAAAGAAATCAAGACAAACAAGGTGGAGACAAAATAAATTTTTTTCCTAAATATAGTCACACATGTAGATATTTCAAAGACTACAGGAGGTTGAAGGCTACAATCATAAGTTGTATGTCCAAATTTGAGATCAAAGGAGAAGTTGCAGGAACTGTGAAACTAGTTTGACTTGGGTTAGATTTGTGAGAAGCAAGTTCATCAAGGAGAAGTTTGAATTATTCTTGAAGAGGTATTTTTCAAGGGTGAAGAGTTATTGTGGATTTTCCTATCAAGAGGAGATATTTTGGCCCTAGCTGACAACCTAAATTTTGTGACTCCTTGTCTTAGTGATCTTCACATTTTGTTAGATGTTTGATGATAAAGAACACTAAAAATAATCAAGTGAAATAAGCAGCTAATCAAATCACAAGCCATCATCAAAGAAAGAGAAATCATCTAATTAATATTCCCCTTGATTTATCAACATGGTTTTAGAGCTTAGGGGATAAGACAAGAAGAGGCATCTTGAAGAGCATCAATTGAAGAAGGATTCATAAGGGTTGAGAAGAAGGATATCATCAATAAGTACTAATCCAAACATCATATTCAATTAAGGAACTAAGGAACATAAAATATGAATACCCATCTCATTGCAAGGATCATACCATCTAGAAGGATAAAAAATTTGTAGAATAAGAAGAAATGAAAGATCCTACCTCAATCAAAGAAGAACTCTACACTTGAAGCATTCTTGGGATGGTAGCATCATACAAAATAAGAAAAAAAAAAACATTTCCATCATCATCAAAGTAATCAATAGTATCTCTCTCTCTTCGAAAGGAAGCAATGTTATCTTCGAGGAAGGAAGATATCATCATCAACAAGGAATCTTCAATTATCAACATAATAAATAAGGCATCAAGTTGAAGATATAATATTGAAAATTAAAAAATTCACTTCAAAATTGATTATTTTTATCTGTCTACCATCAAAATGAAATCATTTTTTAATGAGAACAACAATTTGGCTGGGTCATCAAACTACCTTTCATGGAAGAAGAGGATAGATTTGATAGTCATAGAAAATGAAGTCATTGAATATGTCAAGGGTTCAATTTCTAAGCCATATCAAGGGAAATATCAAGAACTATAGAAGTACATGAAAGGGGAAGTAAGGGCCCAAATAATCCCCATCAAATAT
Source organism: Pinus albicaulis (assembly GCA_034641835.2). Lineage (NCBI taxonomy): Eukaryota > Viridiplantae > Streptophyta > Pinopsida > Pinales > Pinaceae > Pinus > Pinus albicaulis. The sequence goes on from JAXQQM020081783.1 coordinate 162,576, forward strand.
GTTCAGGATTCCCTCATCTCTTATGTAGCAAAGACAAAGACATTGAAATAAATATATAAAAATTTGGTAGAAATATTTTATGTAAGCACTCCAGGAGAAGTAATATCACTAATAACTGAGCTATAAAAGATGAAGGTATGAAAGGAATAATGGGTAGAATCATTCCTTATTAGGGTATTGCAAATAAGATATAAACTACAAGAACTAGGAGAAATAATGTTTGATAAATAAATGACCACTATTCTGCTCAAGGCACTACTTGATGAATGGGGAAACTTTGTATCAACTATATATGGAAATGAGGAATCCACTTCATTTAGATAAATATTTCCATTATGTAATATTGAAGAAACTAGGTTGAAGGAAAAAAGCAACATTGGAATAAATGAACAAGTTCAAGCATATGCTGCCATGACCAAGAGAAAACGAAAGTTTGGAAAGTTTGATCCTCATAAAAAGAAGAATATAGATATGTAAAATATGAAATTATATGAATGTAATGAAAATGGGAACTTTAAAAGGAATTTTCTTAAAATCAAGAAGGAAAAGGAGAAGAGAAAGTAAGGAAATGAAGCCAATGTTACCGAAGAAGTGGAAGAATCATGAAAGAAGAAATCAAAGGAGGAAGTCAAATATCTCTACTATGATTGACATAATCTCCTTCACTTAAGTTATAGAATATGATATAAAGAAGCACAGGTATGATAGGATTTATTATATAAATATAGAGATTACATCATCATATAAGCATGGAAGAATAACTGAAGTGGAAATCTTACAGGGTTATAATAGTCATCATGATAGAAATGACATCTTCATTGAAAGAATAAAAAGACAAATGAAATAGTAGTATATATGGTTGGACCAAAGTCATCTAGGAAGATAAAAGATAAAATATTTTATCATGAATCAAAATTATTAGAAAGGAGAAATTGCAAAATGAGGATAATCAAGATCCTACACTAGAATATTTATGAGAATATTCACCCCTACTATGGAGAATGAAACTGTCTCGCAAATATTTCTCATTTCACCTGGTGTGGGATCTAGTGGTAAGGTATGATGACACAGACGTGTAGCATATGTAGATGGTTGAAGTACTTTCATCTTCACGAAAGGAAGGTTATAAAAGGAAGTCTAGATAAACAAAAGGAGGAATAGGTATGTATATATTTGATATATAAAGTGATGGCATCATATAATTGGATAAGGAATGGTTTAATTCTCTATCTAATGCGCATGATTGAAGAAGTTGAATGTTTTCCATTAGAAATATCCATGAAGGAATGTAGACAATGTTCCTTTAACTCTTATACATATTGACAAGATGGAATCAATACAATATGACCTCATGAAGAATATAAGGTGGTTGAAAATCATGGTTCCTATATTGAAATAACCATGTAAAGGATATCCTAAGGAAAGCACTATGTGAAGAAGATGAAAGAAGTGTTTGTGAGAAGATGAATCTATAGTCCTGTAAGATAAGATAAGTCACCAAAATTTGATGTCTAGGAGGATTAGCTATGTCATATCCATGTATAAGGTATGGAGACCCTGATATGTATACTGGAAAGGGAGAACCTTGGTAATGAATGGCTTGAAAATGGATTCATATATGCGTTGGATGTTGATGTTGCTAGAAGAAGATGTCATGATGAAAGGGCATCATAAAGAGGAAAATTTGTTTTTATGTTCATTTTGATTTTTAGATCATCTCGTTAGGTTTGAATAGGGATACCAGAAGAGAGTTTTAGATATCACCTAGAACTAGTACCCATGTGATTGGATGGAAGATCATGAAAGAAACATGACTTGGAAGAGGTAGTTGCATGAAGTAAAAGATAGATATGGAAAAGAATATTATTTTTGGATGCAGAGAAGGGAGACATGACTATTTTTTCTACACTATTATTTTTTGAAGAGAAAGTGATGTAGAAGATGGACGATTCCATACTAATAAGTTATGATGAAGAAGGCTCGACAATGAAGAAGATGAAGTTTATGACATGATGCAGAAAGAAGTACTATGATCTCTACCACAGAGTAGAGGAATAGTGTTGGAAACAAGTCCCTAGTTAAGGGGAATTTTGGGCAAGTCCCTTGTTAAAAGGGAGCTTGGGAATATAACTTTTATATGAATATGAAAACCTTCCCTAGTTGAGAGGGAGAGTGTAACACCCACTTCCCTCATCTCCTCAAGTAACCAGCAAACTGGCGTAAACATGTGATGGGATGCTACTAATATGATATTAAACCTCTTAAATGACCTTAAGGAAGTGGAATTGATGGAAACACAACAACCACGCCTTACACTACATTATTGACATCCCCAAGAGGTAACCCAACCTTCCAGGGCCCCGTTCCTTGAGAGGGAACTGATTTTTTACCCATTTGAGACTTATCCATAGGCATGTAATGGAAATGGAATGGTTATAGACCCTTAGCCACAGTATTTCCTTCTCAAGGCCATGTTGAGGGCCCCAAAAGGTCAATACTATTCTTGTAGCTCCGTGATTCATGCCACATTTTAAGCTCCTGATCCCAGGTCACTTCCAAAAACTCATGTAACTTTAGGAGAGGATAAATAAAATTAAAATAAATGTATGTAATAAATCACATCATCAGGAACTCATCTAAACCCACCCATCCATGACAAAAATTTCATCAAACATGTCACAAACATTGCATCTATAGGTATAAACAACATATTTAAACATGAGGGTCTCTTACAAATTTGAGAATGTCTAAGAAGCATTGCTCCCCTACATCATACACTATAATATACTATATTTTACCATAGATACATTATATATTCATTTATAAGAAAAAAATATATAGATCCATACATCATAACACATAAAATACAATATTATAACCAACATAATAGCAACATAAATACCATGGATATAACATCAATGAAATCCATATAATAACCAATACATTTTCATACCAAAAACCAAAGGAATGAGCTTCTCATTAATGAGTTCAAAAACCAACCGAAGATGGGATTTCCATATTCCACCAGACCATAGATTGGTTGAGCCAAATATCTTTTTAGCCAATCTCCCTTGTCCCATATTCCAAGCATGAATTTGGGAATTTATCAAACACATCAATCAAGAACAAACTAAGGCTCCAAAGACCAAACCTTCTCAACCCCAAACAAAATATTCCATCTGACGATTAGACATCACTAACCATCATGGATTGATCTCTATCTAAGATGTTTCAAGGTCCAAGATATTGTGTTCCAACCAAGGCTCTAGGACTAGTAACTCAACCCCAACTATTCTTGGGCTCCATAGCATTTTTCCAACCAAGGCTCCAGGACTAGTAACTCAACTCACCTAGGGCTCCATAGTTTTTGTCCAATGAAGTCTGTAGGACTAGTAACTCAACCCAACGACTATCTCCCGCACTCCAGAGAATTTTTCCAACCAAGGCTACATGAACTAATAACTCAATCCAACAACTAAAGGAATCATCATAACCAACTTGAAAACAATCAATGGAAATAAACACACAATACCATGGTTGTCGAGGAAATGGAAAGGCTAGGAAAATCCAGATGCATACACCATGCATGCCATAAGTAGTGAGGAAAACATACATGCAACTCGATACCTGCAATCAAATAGTTATTTCCACTTGCACTTTCCAGCTCTTCCTTTTCCTTATTGCTCTAAATCAGCAAGTATCCACACTCTCTAAGAGTGCTCCAAGAAAACTCTAAGTATCCAATTGTATGAGAGAGAGAGAGAGAGAGAGAGAGAGAGAGAGAGAGAGAGAGAGAGAGAGAGAAAGAGAGAGAGAGAAAGAATAGAATGTGAGTCGTAAGTGTGAGAAAAATCTTACCAACTAATCCTTAGAAGAATTTTTATGAATGATACCTATATTTTCTTCATTTTCCATAAGTTTCCTTCAATTTCATCCTCACATGAAACGTGTGACCTTTCACCTTTATTTTCTCCTAATTTCAATTATTTTCATAAATAAAATGCCAATTAATTCCTCATTCCACTCCAAAGCCTTTACCTTTGCCTTTTATTTTTTCCATAGCCATAATAAACTGAAGTGAAGACTGGCTACGATGTTTTTCCCACCATTCAACTTGGAATATGTGCCCTATCCACCATGGTTATTATTTTAATTACATGGAATTTTCACCAGTGTTGTTATAGAACCCTCCTCCTTGGGGGAACACCATCCTTCGTGTTCAATCACACCTACAAACCAAAGATACTGTTGAAAATAAAAAATACTGCCTAGAAAATAAATAGATACGATGCCTACATCTAGAAAAATGGAATCCATAGTCTCACACCTCCACCCTCAAAGTAGTACGAGGGTTTAATTCCTTCCCAGGAAGTCCAGAGTCCACTGTCATAGTCAAATCTGCATCCAATGTCTAGTGCTACAATCCCATGTTGTTGTCTTCTCAGTGAATAGTTATCAACTCATTGTTCCAGGGAATACTCCTAATTTTTATTTGATTCATCTGGAAATTCTAATGACCAAAACAAATATATCCCCAACCTTACATTCTATGCTACAGAGTCCCTCGAGAAATTTTTTCAACCCCTCCTTGTAGTCACCCACTTTCCAAGTTCTACTGGCACCCCCATCTTGGGTAGTTCATCCCTTGGCAACGTCTCCTCGCATTAAAAGTTGAAACAACTGAGGCATATACTTGCATCAAACAATCATACCAATCATAACATGTTCATGGAAATTAATGGACACTATTGGGTACCAATGTCTCATAATGGTCCTGTTTTGGAAGTGCTTTACCAACATACTACTGCTTGTTTCAATTCCTTTTGCTATTTCTGCTAATTCTTGCAGTCATTTCCAATCAAGATTTCCTCTATCAAGCACATAATTTGGATTAGATTCAAAATAAATTGAAATAAATTCAAATCATACCTCATTGGTAGCTCATCAATAAGGTACACTTCACTTCTATTTACTTCCTATCACACAAGTCAAACTAGTTCTTTGATAAAATCATCATGTATAAACATATCAAATCTAGCTAGCTCAAAACAAAACCATCATATATTAAAATCATGAATCACATTAAATCACCATAAACCATAATCACAAATCACATGTAACCATCATAAGTTATAATCATAAATAACATGCATAATAAAACTGAAATAAAATACATATACTTATCTTTCATTAGTCCTTACTTCTACCATTGTTCCTTCGGTACACACAATGGATCAGTTTCCACACCCGAAAAGCACCCAATGCCTCCTCTTCAATCATGTACACAAAATTTTTGTACATCACAACACGTACATACACATAAAACATACAATACCATACAATACATACACCTACACCGACATACAACACACAATACATATGCCTACACTGGCATGAAACACAAACACCTACACCCGATGTACAATACAAAAAAATACATATACATATACATATACGTATACGTCACAAAGTGCAAAACAATGAATACACATGTCACGATATCACGACTACACTATGAACATACATAGTACTGCATGTCCTCAGCAAAACATGTACGACATACACACAATACCACATGTATTCTAGTACCATATGTACAAAATGTAGATAGTAACACCTATACACAACACTACGTGCACAACGTGCACACAAAATCACATGTACACAACACCACCTACACAATGTTTTCACAATCCCAAATGTACACTGCACCACCTATATAATGTGTACACAATACCACATGTACACCTTGCCACATGCACGACATGTACACAACACCACATGTACACAACATAAAATGCATGACATGTCCATGGCACCACCTAAAAACAACACCACATGTACAACATTTACACAACAACACATGCATACACCACCATATGTATAATCATGCACATAACACCAAATATACATAGCACCATATGTACATCACACACACAACACCATATTTACATAGCACTGCATATTCAACATGCACATAGCACCATATGTACATAGCACAACATATAAAACATGCGAACAACACCAAATGCACACATCATCGCACATCCAACATGCACACAGTACGATATGTACACATCACTGCATATCTCACATGTACATAACACCATCTATACCTAGCACTGGATATGCAATATACACACAACACCATATATACAACATGCATACAACATCATATGTACCCAATAATACATATGCAACATTACACATTGCAATAGGTAAAATCATTGAATACACAACATGCACAATGTATACACAACAACTGTACAAAACATCCATAGACCATACGCTGACCCCACATGAAACCTTCCTTCTAGTATCTTTCCACTATCCATGCGTATCCCAGCATGCCACAGATCATGCTACTTTCACTTATCTAATGTACCCCTCCAGATTACCTTTCTATAACATAAACATAGGAATAATACAAGAATATAATATCAATTCATGTCCACATGATATTGACCTCATAGATCTATCAGGGTACCCTTCCAACATGATTCCTCATAAGACCACGAACCTCTTCATATATCGACATAGATACATAGATGCATACATATATATAATCATTAGCATAAAACAATCATAATCTTGTCAAAAAATGACATACAAATATATACATATAGGCATTAGTATTAAACAATCATGATTTGTGATGACCTTTTCAGACATGAAAAACATACATACATACATTTATACATATATGAACATCACCATAATAATGATAACAACACACTTCTAGATAACATAAGTTCTAGGTTAAGAGAACTTCTTTTATTCATGCACAACATGCACCACATTAAGAATAAAGATTCCCAAAATATCCTAGGAATTTGATGCCTCAAATCCATTTACTTTACCTTTTTGGTTAAATTTCTCATGTCTGTACTTCCACCATCCATTTACCACAATGGACCCAACCAATCCAACTGGTTATCATATTCTTACCTTTTTATGCACTTACTCTTGCAACGAGCTTCATTCTTGTCTTACATTACCTGTTGGGTACCACACAACTCTCCCTGACCTCCATTAACTTTCCTCTTTCCCAACCAATTCCCAAGTCTCTCAAAAAATAAAAGGTAAGAACAAGAACAAACAATAAAAAGACCATGAAAGAACAAAAGAAATATTACACCACAACAAAGTGGTATGGCCATACACTAGACATAAAAAAGCCACAAATCAAGCACAACAAATCATAAAATAACAAATGCACAAGACTCTCATCAAACACCGTGACTCAATCCCCATTGCTTCCTAGCACTTCCAGACGAATGCTCATCCCGAGCCTTCTTTAATATTTCATGGAAGACCCTTTCCATGTAATCGCCTGCATCATATTTCCATAAACACATAACTATCAGTGCATAAATAAACATAAGATCAAGCTAGTTACCTTACCGTATTCTACCAAGAACACACACATGTCAACCATATGCAAGGAAAATTTTAGGGGCTAATATTTGTAGGTGGGCTAGTTTTCTATACTTATTTCAAAAAACATACTCACAAATTTCCACTTTTACTAAAAATAATTCGCCCAATTTTTATAGTATGAAATTATTTTAATTTAAAATTCACCAAGATCTTATATATACTAATATAATATAATCAAAATTTTAGATATTTTTACAAAAATATCATCAAAAATTTTAATTTTTTTCTATTATAAATTATTAAGATTCACCAAGATTTCTAATGTTTCAAATAGATATCCATCCTTAAAAAATTTCCTGGCCATATATATCAACACCAAGAGAAAATATATATCGATTTGAAATCATTTTTTTCCATGATTAACGACCATATCATAATCAAGAATCAACTCCCATTCATTGATCATAATACATAATGCTACAACTATCACTTGCTTAGACTCAAGTATATACTAGCTATCTCTGAACATATGTGTTAGCACAACCATCTTAAAAGAAGATCATTCCTTCATGCAATCTTGCAGACACATATAATCCTATCATGAAATTAATCAAACATTCCATGCTAAATATATCAGCTAGATGAAATAACCAAACAGTAAAAAATAGTCAAGCACCAAGTATACAACTTGAGAAAACTCATACCTTAATGCATCTTAAGGGAGGCCATATTGTTTGCACAATCAATCTAGATTAGCATAATATAACTTCACAACACCTCAAATCAACATAAGTAATATCAGGATATCCATAAAAGTAACTACCTAACATGTTCACATCATAGACTCATAAAAAAATGGCTTTCATGCATAACAATTATAGATGAAAATTCAATCTAGAGACAATATAACACAATATCATATTTAGGTCGACTAATATTAAGTCACTAGCATATGACAACAACAAGTTGTATATCATTCTCATCAACAACATGTAACCTAATCATCAATCTAACTATCATAAAAAACAACAAGTTAACACATAACATGCTCATCAACAAAATACAAGTTATCTAACATAAAACAACAATAGAAATGCATACCACCACAGGTTGCTATCATTCATTACTATCTGAAATATGTACATAGACCCACACTAATAAAATAGCATCTATAATGTATGTAACCATAACGTCAATATAATGAAGGGAATACTCATAACCATGATGCATATAACAATCCTTGACCTACATACCTACATGCCCAATATCCAAACATTTATGAAGACATGCTCTTGCCTCGAGGTCCAATGCTGCAACTTCACTTTGATCGTATGCATTTCATGCTCTATCTTAGCAAACACATTAGAATCATAACACATGAATATCATCATGATGACCTAATTCCATACAATAAACTTATGCACAACAACATTCACAACACCAATGCAAACTTGACCATATGCACCAACTTGGCATGTATAACCAATCATGAATGACCAATGACTGTCCCACTTATAACATCACATAAACAATAATACATAGAAAACACTAAAGCATGGCCAATACATGACCTAGCATAAACAAGAAATGCGTACACAACATGTAGCAGCATGTAAGAAAGCATGCACGAACGATAGAAAAGCATGAGAAAAAAATAACCAGTCATACATTCATGACAACATGTTGAAAATAACACCATCAACACTTCCATGTTGACACCACTTCCACCATGGAAAACACAACACGGATGCAACAAGCACACATAGAACACAAGAATACTACACGTGCATGAAACCAACATAAACGCATGACCAACACACTTTCCATCCAGTCTTATGGTTGAACCATGCTCTAATACCACTGTATGCTATCAGATATCACACAAAAAGACCGAAAACCAAAAATCACCCAAGGAGAGAACAACCATGCTCTGATGCCACTATATGTTATTAGATATCTCACGAAGAGAACATAAAACAAACACCACCCAAGGAGAGCGCAACCATGCTCTGACACCACTCTGTAACGCCCACTTCCCACATCTACCAAAGAAAATGGCCAACCATGGTAAAAATGTGATGAGCGGCTACTAATATGAGATTCAACCTCCTATATTACCTTAAGGAAGTGGAACTGGTGAAAACATCACAAACACACCTTACACTGCATCATTGACATCCCGAGGAGGTAACCCAACCTTCGAGGGCCCTGTTCCCTGAGGGGGAACTAATTTTTGACCCATTTGAGGCTTAGCCGTGGGAATTTAAGAGAAAGGGAGATGTTATATACCCTTCATCATGAGATTTCGTTTTCAAGGCCACGGTCAGGGCCCTAAAAGGCCAATATTGTTAATGCAGCTCCAGGATTCGTGCCACATTTTCAACCCCTGATCCCAGGTCACTACCTAGAACTTCATGTAAATTTAGGAGAGGATAAATAACATTAAAAAAAATGTATGGAAGAAATCACATTATCCAGAACTCATCCGATGCCACCCAACCATGATAGTAATTTCATCAAACATGCCATAAACATTGCATCTACAAGTATAAACAACAGATTTAAAGATGGGGGTCTCTTAAAAATCTGTGAATGGCTAAGAAGCATTGCTCCCATACATAATAAGTTGTAATAAAGTCTATTTTAACATTGATACATTGAATATTCATTTACAGGAAAAAAATTAGATAGAGGCATACATCATCACGGATAAAAAACAAGCTTATAACCAACATAATAGAAACATAAATACCATGGATATAACATCAATTAAATCCACATAATAACCAATTAATTTGCATACTAAATACCAAAGGAATGAGTTTCTCATTAATGAGTGTAAAAAACAACCAGAGATGGGACTTCCATGTTCCACCCAATGATAGATTGGCTGAGCCAAATCTCTCTTCAGCCAACCACCCTCGTGCCATATTCTAAGCATGAATGTGAAACTTTATCAAACAAATAGATCAACACCAAACCAGGGCTCGAGAGAGCAAACTGTCTCAACCCCAAAAACAGTGATTCTACCTCACGGTCGGAGATCTCTAACCATCACGGATTGATCTCTATCCAAGATGTTCTAGGGTTCCAGAGTGTTTGTTACAACCAAGGCTCCAATACCAGTAAATCAATGGTAGTTTTTCTCGGGTTCCATAGCGTTTGTCCAACAAAGGCTCTAGGATTAGTAACTCGACCAATAGATGTCTTCCAGGCTCCAAAGAATTTATCCAACCAAGGCTCCAAGAATTAATAACTCAACCCAATATCTAAAGGAATCATGAGAACCAATGAGAAAAAAATCAATTGAAATAAATGGAAAATACCATGTCTATCTAGGAAATGAGAAGGCTAAGAAAATCCACATGCATACACCATGCATGCAAAAACTAGTGAGGAAAACGTACATGCAACTCGATACTTGCAATCAAATCTCATTGCAGCTGCTGATACAGATGTCCACTTGCACTTTCCTTCTCTTCCTTTTCCTTCTTTCTCCAAATCACTAAGTATCCACACTCTCCAAGAGTTCTCCAAGAAAACTCTAAGTATCCAAGGGTATGAGAGAGAGAGAGAGAGAGAGGATTGAATGAGACCCATTAGTGTGAGAAAATCTTAGAAAGTAATCCTTAGAAGCCTTTTTATCATTGAGGCCTCTATTTTCTTCATTTTCCAATGCTTTCCTTCAATTTCCTCCTCACATGAAACATGTGACCTTTCATCTTCCTTTTCTCCTAATTTCCATTATTTTAATAAATAAAATGTCAATTAATGCCTCGTGCCATTCCAAAGCCTCTTCCTTTTCCTTTTGATTTTTCCTTAGCCATAAAAAACCAATGTGAAGACCTACTAGGATGTTTTTCACACCATTAATCTTGGAATACGTATCCCATCCATCATGGTTAAGATTTTAATTACATGTAATTTTCACCAGGGATGTTACAAAGAGATATACACATCATTATTGTCTTAATTTTATAAAGAAATAATGGAGTATGGGTTAAGAATCTAAGACTGATTATTATACTCTTTTAAGGTGTGGTAGGGGATGCAATATGTAAGAGTAGTTAAAGACAAAATTCATTGAGGATGTGTTATTCAAGGACAAGAATGGTCCTAAAATGTCATACCTTGTGAACATCTTGGTGGGGTATGTTCCTTAAGAGATAATTATCATTGTTTCTATCAACCATTGTCTTTCAAACATTGTGATTTGATCTTGTGGAGAGAGAGAGTTGTTAGTCAAGGCCTTACCATCTGACAATGCTGGTTGATATGATGAGATGCAATGACATAAGCTGAAATAATATCTTATAAGATGGTTTACCAATTAGAATCTTCTTACGAGAGTTCTTCAGTATGAGAATGTCCAGGTACCTTTATAGGTTATGAATACCTCCCTAATTAAGAGGGAGTGTTGAAGGATGTAACTAGATTTGGTCTTTATAACAACATATTTAATCATGATTTTATGTATTTAATGTAAAAGGAAAAATAAATTTATTATTTTCATTCTCAAGGCAGAAGTTTCATGCTCAAGGCAAATTTATTTATATTTCAAATACCCATTGAGTGCTTATAGGTTTTTTATTGAGTTAGAAAGTCAAACGATTCATTGTCATATAAAGAAGACCATTGGGAATGCTGAATCATGTAAAAGAGATTATTTGTGTCATAGCTTGTGTCAAAGTTCCCGACCATGACATGTCAACTTAGCTACTTCAAATCAACCTTCAAGAAAAAACATGTCGTACTACAAAGTGACAAGTAAGCCTCAGGAAAGGGTTATTCGACCTTTTAGAGAGACTATATATAAGAGAGATAAACCTCTTTTGGAGGAGGAAGAAAGAAAGTTCAATTTAAGAATGAAAATAGACCTAAAAGGAGCAAAAAAAAAGAGGAGATCCTAAGGAAAGGGGAAAATGAAGCTTCAAGAGTTTTTTCAAGTTATTTTCCTCCCCATGTGCAAGATCTAGGGCATCATCTCATTACAACAATGACTGAATTGTAGACTTGCAAAAAGAGTTGACTTAAGGTATAAGAAATTATAATTTGAAAGCCTAAGTCTTAAGGAAAATAAATCAAGACAAGAAAGGTGGAGAAGGACTAAAAAATTACCATAAATATAGTCACGTGTGCAATTTTTTCAGAGACTGCAGGAGGCATAACTCTATAGTCATAAGTTGATATCGAAGGAGAAGTTGCAATAGTTATGAAACTAGTTTGACTTGGGTTCACTTTGTGAGAAAAAAGTTAATCGAGGAGAAGTTTTACTTGGTCTTCAAGGGGTATTTGTAAAGGGTCATAGGTCTTATAATTTGAAATTTGAAGTTTTATAAGAAGAGAAGAGTTCTTGTGGGTCTTCCTCTCAATAGGAGAGGTTTTGGCCCTGGTTGATAACTTATATTTTGTGTCTCCATGTCTCATTAATCTACATTATCTGGGATTTGTTTGATGATAGAAAAAACTAATAATAATCAACTTAAAGAAGAATCTAATAAATTTAAGTAAAAATACATCACAAAAAGTTATTAATGTAAGAGAAATCACCTAATTAATCCGCCCCTTGGTTTCTCAACAGGAGCAACTAGTAAAACGAAAATAAAAACAACACAAGGACAAGGAGGAGAAGGAGAATGTGGTAGAATCAAAACCACCTGCTACAGATATAGGAAATTATATTTTTTGTACCCATCCATGATCATTTTACATTTGTTGTAGGGCAATGGCTTTCTGTTTTAGGGCCAAGGCAAGAAAACAACCCATCATATTTTCATATAAAAGGGAGATAGGACATTGATCTTATATTTCTAGTTTCTAGATTTGTTTATTTTGTGATTATACATATAATTAATTATAATCAGATACATTTATATATGTGATGCTATTTTTTACTAGTTCTCCACATTTGCGTACTTCATTGTACAATTATCATGGTTCAACAAGGTTTAGTATTGTCGTTGATGTATCATTATTATTTGGCCTCCAATACATCATCTATATAAGATCTTTCTTCATATTTATGTGCAAATATGTTTATCTAATGTTGTTGTTTCTTTATATGCTTAAAAATCTAATAAAAAATAATTATTTTGCATTTGTTAATCTTTTTTTGTATTTTTCTAATTTTTGCCCATCATTTTTGTCAATTTTTTTGAAAAGATGTTTTCTAGACCCTCTCCAATTTTTTCCTAATGCCGATTTTTTCAGAACATATATAAATACATTAAAAAAATGAGAGTCCTATCGCTAAAATATTTGACGACATTTCAAAAGTCTCACTATCTTACATTTTGGACCATGCATATTTTTCTGTTATTTTTTTCTAAAATCTAGAAAATCTTTGTTGGAATTGAAAATTGAAGTTATGTACTCTACACAATCTAAGTGCTCAAGGGAACTTTCAAGGCACTGTATCTATTTATGCCTTAAAAAATTCAAAAATAAAATTTAAACAATGAAAAATTACACATGGTCTCTCTCTCTCTCTCTCTCTCTCTCTCTCTCTCTCTCTGACGTGCAAACCATTTCTCAAGTTTTGTACTCTAAAAGGAGTTTTCATATAAAAATATTGTATCTCTGTGTGCACTTGGTAGATCCACCATGGTTATTATGCATCTATACTAGTCATGTTTGTCAAATATCAGTGTAATTTTTAATTTCACTTTTTCTTCAATTTTACTAAAAATTTGGTGGGATTTGTTTTGAATTTCAATTTTGAATTTGTAAATTATAGAATTTAGGTGATTTAGGGGTTTCCCAAAGGACCAAATCTATTCATGGATTCAGAAATACATTTTAAATAATTAAAACCCACAATCTTGTAAAAAAGAAAAAAATGTACATTAGTAGATTGCTCCATCAAATATATTATTACATGTCCTCAAAATTTTGCAATTAAAAATGTTACATGTAATGAAATAAAATAATAGGATTTAATTATATTCCTACATTATTCTTTTGATTGATAATGATCCATCCATTCAAACTATATCGAGATTTTTGGTCATTCCTTTTACTATTAAGATTCAAAGAAATACAAATCAAAGAGAATAAAATAACATAAAATTTGTTTTATATATATTTTCTTGTGCGTAGATTACTATAACGTACATATCAGTAAAAACATTAAAAAAAATTACTTTTACATCTTTATTCCTAGCTATGAACACACATATATTTACATTCCATAGTTATTTGGCTTGCTATGGTGATTATGCACGTTACCTCTTTCGACCTTGACTATATAAAATTTTACTACCCATTTACACATGTGGAACATCATATGTTCAAACTATATAAACATTATATGGACCTAAAATATTATTCCATTCATCGCATTTACATGCAATGTTATTATGGTTTAATTGTGCAATAGATATGCTCACAATTATTATAGTGGAATCTGTGTTGGAAATTATTATATTGGAAATTGTACGATAGATTATTAAACTCTGAAGGGACATGGCAGAATCATGACAATGATTTTTATGATTTTCCTAAGGTTTGTATTTATTTTCCCTATGCTATTCATTAATTTGGAGATTGATGTATTGTACCCATTGCAAGGGATTTCGGGTTAATGACAGACACTTGTTCTACTGTACACCGTCGGATCTTAGGGTCAAGGATCTATGATCCAGATCCCCCAGTACCAGTTTAGGGTAATGACCATGCCGACCCTAAGCAAATTTTTCATTCTCTTCGACTCCAGTGGTGTTGCGCCTCTGCAACCACACTGCTTCCATTCCTGTTCGACTAATGTTCGATTCCGCTGTGCTTTGGATGCCATGGAAACTCTGTAGGTAAGTGGAGCCACTGTAACAGTCTCAGAATTTTTTTTTTATGGCATAACATATTTTTTCTGCTATTAAGTCTATCCAATCTCCTGGTTTTTTAACAATATGATAGGTGGTTCCAAGTCTTAGGGTTCAACTCCGCAGCTGAGTTAGCCCATGTCAGTTTCTGGTCGGGTCTCAGGCTTCCACCACCGTCTTTAGGAACAACTACCCATTCCCTCCAGTTGGTAAGCCATCAAGCCAATTCCTTAAGCTTGCTTCTCGTTAGCCTAGCTTCCAGGATGAAATTTTTTTTGTTGAGAACTCATTCCTGATATTTCCTCTAGCATTATTGTGGAAATACCCTATGAATAAATTCCTATCTAGGTAAAATATATGGGGTTTCTCTTGCATGAATCTTACACTTCAACTGTTAGAGTATAATAGTTTTCTCAGACTTGTGTTTTCTATTATTGGAGCAGCTAACTTACTCAAATGATTGGAAAAGGGTTTACTTGCACATTTTTCCTTTCAAGGGTGTACTTCGTTTTCATTTACAATACGACCATCCCTTAACAGGTATTGGCTTCTCCTTTTATTACTTAAACTCTTAGTGTTAGCCCTCCAAATTGGGCACAATGGTGCTTTGTGACATTGTATAATTAGAGAATTTATTTTTAAGGAAATGGGATGCCGCTTGTTTGATTTCCTTATGTGTTCGAGGGCTCTACCCTGTACAGAATTGACTATATGCAAAATCTTGAATCTCATTTGTAATTTTTAAGGG
The DNA here is from genome assembly GCA_034641835.2 of Pinus albicaulis. Classification (NCBI taxonomy): domain Eukaryota; kingdom Viridiplantae; phylum Streptophyta; class Pinopsida; order Pinales; family Pinaceae; genus Pinus; species Pinus albicaulis. The sequence continues at coordinate 178,521 of JAXQQM020081783.1, forward strand.
TTTTATCCCTGGTTAATTTTCGAGTACTTCGCATCGCCTGAGAGGGTAGATTCCTATGTGATAGCATTGATTAATGTTAAATATTTGATATAGTTAATGGCTTGAATCTCGAATTATTGGTAAACATATCTTGACTATTATTTAAGTATGGCCCGCTACTGTGGAAGAAATTCCTCAATGAACAATTTTGCTTTTTTGACATTTATGTGTATTGTTATTTGCTATATTCTACTGGTATTTATTCATTAATAGTCATATTTTTTTGAAGAGCTCGTTACCCTTCTTGCTAGCGTAGATTTAGTTTTTTTATCTATAATAAATGTAAAGAGAGAAAGTTTGACATGTAGTTATTATTATTTGCATTGTCTGCTACACTTTTGTGTTTCACTAGGCACGCTCTCTTTAGAGTTTAAATATGTATGTATTTCATTTATGAAAGGATTTTCCTTCAATTTATTTATTATTTTTCCAGTTATTTGGTTAAATGGAGATGTCCGGACCATCTGGGTTTTTTGAGTTTTTATACAAATCTGTTGTCCATGTATATTATAGTTTTTGCAATAACAGCCAGTTCTTCTCATTCATATTTCTAGTTATTTATTTTTGTCTTTGTCTGACTTGGTACTGTGACTACGATTCACACTATTTTTCTTGAAAATCAAGCTATAAATTCAATATATACTTTTGTTACACAACACACATACATTTATTAGTTCCACAGTAAAGTCTAGAATATTTTACAAGAAATACATATATAATTTATCTACAACATTCACAGTATAAAATTATTCATTCCATAATGTCAAGAATCATTTCATGTGTTAAAATAATTCTATCTAAACTTGACTATATTACAAGAATTATGTCTAAACATTTTTTTATTAAATAAGTCTGTCTAAAAATTTATGTATTAAATAAGTCTGTATACTTATCTCGCTTCAAAATCTACTGATGATGTCCTCCATACCATGAAAGAGGCGATTATTTCCTCATCCCCCCCCATGTTCCACACCTAGGATGAGTAGGTTGACATAAATTCTAGAAGAGACCTCGTGACCCCACGTCCAGTACTCCTCTTTTCTAGGAATTAGGAAAGCTAAGTGTTTCCACTGGTTGCCACCATCTCAGGAAATCATCACTCCCTTCCTTCCTCTGCTCAGTCATAGAACATAACCCCTTTTTCTCATTGGGATGTTCTTTTGTCCCTAGAGGAAAGGTAACTGTTTTTAACTGTTTTCTGTTCAACCACTCTCAGTTCTTTGGATACTTTTAATTATTAGTCTTGTTTTAATTTTATTGAAACACAATTCCATAATTAAATTTTATTTCCAACAAAACATAATTAATTTATATTCATCATGTAGTTCTTTTCTCAAAGGAATCAATTTTTTACTCTCTTTAAAAATAAATAACGTAACAACTAGTTTGCACTTAAGCCAGCTGTCACAACTTCCCCCACTTGAAGTAAACACCATCCTCGGTGTTTCATTCCAGCTCAACAAACAATTTAGGATAAGCCTCACAAAAAAATCCTTCTTCTTCCCAAGTAGCCTCATCCGAGCTGAAGTGCTTCTACTGCACTTTAACCTAGGTAACAGCTCGCCTCCAGAGCATTATTTCTCTTCGATTGAGTATACGTTGAGGTCCGACCAGAAATTCGCTGTCCGGTTCAACCTGCATTGAACAATAATTTGAATTAAATTCTCATATAACTTAGTATTTTAAGATAGGATTTTTAATATTACCCTACTTGAATGGTTTTCTAGCTGATTACATGATTTCCGTCATGCACGTATTGTTTTAGTAAGGATACATGAAACACATTGTGCAACTGAATATGGTTGGGTAAAGCCAATCGGTAAGCCACCGATCCCACCCTTTCCAATATCTTGAAAGGTCAACAGAACCTGGGAGCCAAATTGACACAGGAGGTCCACCCTAGTGTTCTCTTCTTCATTTTAATCCTTACATACACATGATCACCCACTTCAAATTCTAGATAAGTTCTCTTCTCATCTGCATAAACCTTCTGCTGATCTTGAGCCGCTTTCAGATTTTGTCTAATCTTCCTTACTTCTGATTCCATCTCCGCCAACGTCTCTGGTCCAAGCATCATCATGGTTTCGGGGCTGCTCCAATTGATGGGAGTATGACACTGTCGCCCATACAAAGCATCAAAGGGGCTCATCTTAAGAGAATCTTGGTAACCATTATTGTATGAAAATTCTACCAAGTGTATATATTCTTCCCATTTTGTTGGATGTTGCATCACGTACATGCGCAACATATCTTCCAATATTTGGTTCACTAGCTCAGTCTATCCATTTGTCTCGAGATGATAAGCGGTGCTAAAATTTATTTGGGTTCCCAATCCTGTAAATAGGGTCTTCCAGAATGCTGAAGTAAACTTCACATCCCTACCTAGTATAATAGTCTTTGGAATGACATGCAGTCTAAAAATCTCTCTCATGAAGATATCTTCTATTTGCACAATTTTGTAAGTAGACTGTATGGGTATGAAATGTGCTGCTTTGCTCAATATATCAACTACCACAATAATGTAGTCATTGTGCCTTTTTTTTATCTTGGTAATCTAGTAATAAAGTATATGGATATAACTTCCCTCTTATATTTAGGCACTCGTATAGGCTGCAATAATTCGACTGGGTGTTGATGCTCCACCTTAACTTGTTGACACTCAAGACATTTATTTAGGTATTTCACAATATTCCTTCACATACTGTGCCAGAAATAGACTTTTCTAATTGCTATTAGCATTTTATGGTATCCTAGGTGTCCTGCATAATTACTGCGGTGATACTCATCCATGATCAGTTCTTTTAAATTCATTCGGTTTGGGATATATAACTTTCCCTTCAAGTTTAACAATTGATCCTTGCTAATTTCATATTCAGAAGGTTTTTATTGTCTTCTGGCTTCCTCCACTTGCTTCCATAAAAATTGGTATTCTGGATCCTTCTCTGCTTCCTCTTTTATCTGATCTAAAAATTTAAATTCGATTTGATTATAGCAAAGTTCATAAACACAATGCAGTTTTCTGGTTAAGGCATCTGCCACACAATTTTCTTTTCCTTTTACATGTTGTATATCAAAATTGAATTCATTTAGGAAGGCATTCCACCTTGCCAGTCAAGCATTAAAATGTGATTTCTTAAAGAAGCTGGTTATTCTATTGTGATCAGTTTTTAACAAAAATATTTTTCCTAACAAGTAGTGCCTCCATACCTGAATGGTATGCACTACTACTGTCAGCTCTAAATCATCGTTGTTCATGCTCCTTTAATTTTCTCAATTCATAGGCAACTACTCTTCCTTATTCTTTATATATTTTGATCCTTCTTTGCAAGCTGATATTTAGACCTCAAATTATTTTGTTGGGACATTCTGCGTGGGATGCATTAGTCAACAAATATTTCTTTAATTAAAAGCTATTCTAACATCCGGTGGTCATTTAAATACCTTTACCTTTCTCTACAATATTTATTTGGGAAGAAAATATTTTAAAGTCACCAAGTGAAAAATCCGATAGTATCAACTGACAGCCTATGAAGGATGGGATATATGCCCATTTTTGGGTGCTCACCATTCTTCATAATAGTTTCAATTTCTCTGAGATTAGGCCATTATTTAACCAGTAGATGACATGGTCTAAATCTTGTATATTCTCTTTGAAAGAATCACATTTTTAGAACTTAGCCTACGAAAGTGATGTCTTTATTCGCATCCAATGCTAATATCCTTAAGTATCCTTGTATTATTCCATGATTTTTTGAATATATCTA
>JAXQQM020067794.1:0-73108 GCA_034641835.2 Pinus albicaulis
CATAGGAAATTGAAGGAGATCCTAGTGAAAAAGGGTTCAAATGTAAATTGAACAGGGACCTTGACAACTTTCTACAGGAAGAGTGAGTAAAAGGAATTAAAGGTTGACAAGAAAAGAGGAACAAGAAGACTGGGATTCATAGAATTATGCATGTAACAGTTATGATGTAAATAAGAAATTTGTGATGATTGTCAAGTTTAAGCACAGAACATTGTTAAGATGATGAAAAGAGAAACAAATTGTATCATAGTGCTAAAATACTGTAGAGAATAAGATTCAATATTATGTGATGTTTATTGTTAGATAACTCCAAAGTGGTTATATATAGTTTGCAATTTGCAATGGGGCGAGTCTCATTTGTGCATGAAAATATTACAATGGGTTGAAAGACAAATTCAAGAATTAAAATGAATTTTGTGATGCTTAAGAAATAAATCATTGATGCATGAGAAATGTTGTTAGTGAATATGTATATTGATGTCTTACTGTCTTGTGAGGGAAATAAACAATTAAACATAGAGATATCTATATTGTTGTGCATTGAGTGGGTAGTAGCTGGCTAGCACGCTGCCCAATCATGTCTTTGCCTATGACTTCATCAAGGTCTAAGACATACAATTAGAAGTCAAAGTTACAGTAGCTAAAGCAAGATATGCAGTTTTCAAAGACTTTTTTTAGTAACAAATTAAAAGTATATTTGGTAACAATGCTCACTATTGATTTTGTTTCTATAATAAGGACATGAATATGCAAGTCCGATACTATTGACTAGAAAAAGAGCTACTATCATGTTTGTGTTGCATTTAATGAGACAAATAGTATGTAGCTCCACTGAAATTTTATAGTTATTAGTTGTTTGACCAAATGTGATCAATGATTGATAATTTTTATTGTTATTTGTCTCTTAAAAGAAAATGAATAATTGTGCATATAATTTTATCTTATCTGTTTGTTTTGTAGTTGCTTTCAAGCATATTGATGTTGAAATGTTACCACAATTTCTATTGTTTGATGGAATGTATTCTACATCCAATGTATTGTTCAATGTTGCATATGGTGCAACATAGACATTCACGACTATAATATCCATGTCATGAAGAAGCATATTTTCTAGTGTAGCTTCAATGTTTTTTTCTTCAAAATGAGTATGGTTCAAGATCTTTATATGCTTTTTAATACAAATTAGCAAACCATGTTTACTTGATTTGATATGCAATCGAATGTTTCAAGTGTTTTTAGAAGCATTGAATCATTCAAATGTGTTTCTTGTAAACATAGGATGTCAGATTGCATTAAATCATAGTCATTTAACAAATCATCAATATGTATTTGTAAACTGTGAGTGTTTAGAGAAAGAATTGAAATGTATGCTTTTGTTTCTACGACTATGAAATATGTCTAGGCTACATTGTATATCAGGCCATTTCAATAGAAATTTGTGTTGAATTTGAAGTTTTGTTCTAAGTGGACTAAGAAATTCATCGACGGCAAGTTTCACACGAGAAAGAGCTATATATACTAATCCATTGGTGTCAGATTTCTAAAGGATTAAATGCAGATTGCCTATGGTTTATTTTGTGGATTTGTGTATTGTATGTATATTGGATTGAGGAATTTTTTTCGATTTTCAAGTTGCTCGCTTTTGCTAATATACAAAATTGGCTAGCATGGGAGTCCAATTTAGAAATCTCGCTTATATAGAGCAAATTTATTTTTCTTGTGTTGATGGCTGTCTATCATATAATTTTATATATACATCTGAAGCTGCTGATTCGTATTTCATCTTAGTCATGGGTTTCGCATATAATAACTAGCATGTTAGTTTTATTTAATTCCAGTTTGTGCATGAGATGGTATGTATCCATCGTTTTCTTCTTCGTAATCAATTGCATTAAGTACAATTTCATCACCAGGAACAATAGACAACATTTTATTGTTATGTAATGCTACATCTCTATTCCTAAAGAATAGATAGAGTAGGATCATTGTATACTCATTTTTTCCTAATGATCCTACTTTCCCCTATCTATTTTTTAGGAATAAATATGTAGCACTACATAACAAGAAAATGTTTTCTATTGTTCCTGGTGATGAAATCGTAATTAATGCAATTGATTACGAAGAAGAAAACCATGGACACATACCATCTCATGCACAAATAGAAACGTTGCCTTCACAAATTGTCCTAAAACTTAACATGCTAGTTGAAATATATGTAGGAAACTATGACTTACAAGACGGTCTAGTCAACAGTGCAGATGGTATCATTAAAGCATATGTAAAATTAGACAAATTTGATGTAATATGGATCAAATTCTATGATGAACATGTTGGCCGTCAACAAGCACATAAATTTTCTTTTCTATATAGTGGAGAAATTTCTAGTGATTGGACTCCCATACTGCGCACAACAAAGCCAATTTCTGTATTAGCAAAAATAGGGAACTTGAAAATCAGAAAACAATTCCCAATCCAACTAGCATGTGCACGTACAATACACAGATCAAAAGGCTTGACACTAGACAATCTTGCATTTGATCCTTTAGGAATACGACGCCATGGATTAGTATATACAGTTCTTTCTCGTGTGAGAAACATAGAATCATTGTATTTTCTTAGTCCACTTAAGAAACACAACTTCTGAATTCAACAGAAAATTTCTGTTGAAATGGAACGTTTGCACAGAAACGCAAAGTGGCAACTAGACTACAACTATTCATTATTAGAAACAAAAGCAAACATTTCAATTCTTTCTCTAAACACTCGAAGTTTACAAATACATATTGATGATTTGTTAAATGACTATGATCTAATGCAATCTGACATCCTATGTTTACAAGAAAAACATTTGAATAATTCAATGCTTCTAAAAAGACTTGAAACATTCAATTGCATATCAAATCATAGTGAACATGGTTTGCTAATTTGTATTAAAAAGCATATAAAGATCTTGAACCATATTCATTTTGAAGAAAAAAACATTGAAGCTACACTAGCTAATATGCTTCTTCATGACATGGATATTATAGTTGTGAATGTCTATGTTGCACCATATGCAACATTGAACGATATATTGGATCTTCTTTCAAAAGAATTATGAAAAATACATTCAAATCAAACAATAGCAATTGTCGGCGATTTCAACATCAATATGCTTGAAAGCAACAACAAAAAAAACAAACTAAGATCGTATATGCACAATTACAACCTTCATTTTCTTTTAGAGACAAATAACAATCAACAATTATCAATCTTTGATCACATATGGTCAAACATAACTTGTAGCTATAATACTTTTAGGGTAGATGCATATTGGGCTGACCATGATACTATTTGTCTCATCATTGAAGACAAAAATGGAACACAAACATAGTGCAAATGCAAGTAGTCTAATGCTTTTTTCTAGTCAATAGCATCACACTTGCATACTCATGTCCTTATTATACAAATGAAATTAATAGTGAGAATTATTACCAAACATACCTTTAATTTTTTTCTAAAAAAAGTCTTTGAAAGCTGCATAATAGCCTTTTAACTACTATGACTTTGACCTCTAATTGTATGTCTTGCAGATTACTATAGCTTTCTACAATGAGTCGAATAGACAAAGACAAGTCACAAAAAGAAATAAACACATCCAGGTTTGCTTACTACACTAATATTACTTACCCTTCAATGCATATTTATAGAGATATCTCTATGTTTAACTGCTTATTTCTTTCTACAAAACTATTGCAAGAAAGATTCCTATATTACTAGTGTTGAATTCTATAGCACTATTCTTCATATAGAATTATACTATGCATCGATGATTTATTTCTCAATCATCACAGAATTCATTTTAGTTCTTGAATTTTTCTTTCAACCCATTGTAATATTTTCATGCACACATGAGACACGCTCCATTGCAAATTGCAAACTATATATAACCACTTTGGAGTTATCTAACAATAAACACCACAGAATACTGAATCTTATTCTCTATAGTATTTTAGCATTACCACACAATTGGTTTCCATTTTCATCATCTCAATAATGTTCTATGGTTAAACTTGATAATCATCACCAATTTCTTATTTACATCAGAACTGTTACATGCATAATTCTATCAACCCCAGTCTTCTTGTTTTTCTCTTCTTTTCAAACTTTAATTCCTTTTCCTCACCCTTCCTCTAGAAACTTGTCAAGCTTCATGTTCACTTCACATTTGAACCCTTTTTCACTAATATCTCCTCCAATTTCCCATGTTTCTCCTTGTCAACCTCTAAATTCCAATAAAGATAATATCAAATACAAATTAAATTGCTTCCAAAATTATAGCTCTATTACAGTTACATCAAACTAAATTATTTCATAATCCATATGCATCTTAATTCACATTGTGCAATTTGAACAAAATGTTTCCAATCTCATCATTATTTCTCTTAATATCCCTATTATCTTTGAAATTTTATCTGTACCTTTTTTTTGGTTTCTTTTGTCCTATGGTGTTTCTATGTTATTTTTCATTGGGTAGTACAACAAGCTCAAATGACATATATCTTGACCAACATATTCATTGTGTAAACTGCCAACCACCCCTAGTAAGTAACAACATTGGAAAGTGAGCTTGATCAAGAAACACATCCAGATTTTCTTATTGTGCCCAACTTACTTAGTCTTTGATGCATATGTAAATGTTTTCATGCTAATCAGCAGTACCTGAACTTTCATACATTTGTAGTAGATGCATTTACACGTTTCTATAGTACTAGAATTGAATCTTTTTTTCTCTCACCCAAAAAAAAATTTAATATTTGAAACTCAGATAAGTATATATCTCTATTGCACCAATAGAATGTTCTAAATTTAATATCGTATAGTTTATAAGTATTCCATTGTTGAAGTTTTTAAATGCAATTAATACTTCTTTCAATAACTAATATTTAGTTTCCAGTACAATATACAATAAGCTTATACTTTTATTTTTATTTTTAGTTATTAAAATTTACCAACAACTTTGTGGCTGTGTTCAAGCGCACCATTCAGTGACGTTGCATCTTTTTCATCTCACAGTTCTGGACAACAAGCTAGAATATACAAAGAGCAACAAATATCAAGTGCAACTGAATCAGACAAGTAAGTAAATTTGAAACAAATTCTTATACGTACCATTCACATAGCATTCATATTTATCACCAATATATTTTACTTCTAATTGTTTCTTTTGCCACATCAAAATCATCAATAAACAGATCGAAAGCAACATATTTAGTTCCAGTTACCATTGAAGAACTAAACATTCGCAAAACTGGAAAAATGTTCAATGGAGATGTTATGGTTAACTATAGCACATATCTTGATAAAGTCCACAAAGCATGACAAATACTACGTGTAGATTTGACATATGCCGAAGGAATCATGAAAATCACATTTTCCATACCAACTGAGCTTATTAAACAACATGGACAAAAAATATCACTAGGAAAAGCAATATCTATTACAAATTTTAAAGTTCTTCCCAAAACAAATTATGACCGCGGTGATTGTGATCGGAGTCTGCTACTAACTAAACTAACTTTCGTACAGAACATACCAACAATTTGCAAAGAATACAAATTCATTCTAGATACAACAGTAAAACAGCTTACAACAAATACAGAAACATATCCAATTGGAACAATTGCAGCAGTTGTCACAGCTGCACGGAAAGTTGGTTTCCAATATACATTGCAAATTAAAGATGGAAATTTTGATGACAATAGAGCAACGGTAACATAAATTACTTTGCAATGTTTTTATATTGCTAGTTCCATCCTATATTTCAATTCAGTTTCAAAAAAAAATAAAAAATTATGTGTTCTTTTGCAGTCACAGTTATTTGAAACATTTGCACCGCTCTATGATGAAATTGAGCAAGAATTGCAAAAAGGCCATCTTCCAATTATGTTACTCAAAAACATAACAAACAGGAAAGAACTAAAGGATAGAACACTTCGAACAACACAAGCTACATTCATCACAAAATTGAATGCAGAAGCAGCAGAAGAATTCAAAAAATTGAACCCTCCATCATTCTCTGTAAGTACAAATGAAACAGTACCTCTACTACTCAATATGAAATTGTTTCTTCATCTATTTCTATTTTGACATATACTACTTGTCCTCCTCTATGAACAGATAAAAGGAACATTGACAATTGCAAGCATTTACTCTACGCCATTTGAACTAGTTTGTGTTGAATGAAATTCACCAATACCAACCTCTACAATGATAGAGGAGAATACAGTTGATTGCCTAAAGTGCAATAAAAATTCGTCCTTTTCCTATTCACAATGTCTTAATTGCATAATCAAGTCCAAAAACACCAATTTGCAATGTTGCATCTGAAGCAAATTCCTCTTGAAACAATTACTTCCCAACCTAGCCCATATGTCTTTTTGAGACTATGTTAAAAGGAAACAAGAAACAATGTATATGCTATGCGATTTCAAAATCAATGGCACATTTACAATCAACGAAGACAACAAGATCCAATCTGTTAACAGTAACGGAAGCCCTACCAAGGCTAGGTATACTTATAATTATTCTTCATCTTTCAACAAAATATTAGATATATGCAGTTTAAATTATGCTATCCAAAAGAGCAAGATTTGTACTAATTTTTCCCTTTTCTTTGCAGCACCAGCACTTCTACAAACATTGGCTACAACAGAAACACATAGTAATCTAGAAATCAGTGCGAAGTTCTTTTCAATTTTTGTACAAGATTTTACTGCTCAAATCTACCTTTCTCAAAGTGCGCATTCTCAAGTAACATTTTGCCTAAATGTTTTCATAGACAACAAAAGCTATTGTTAAAAGACTTAAATGCTACACCTATTACTCCTCTACTAAGTGGTGTAGTAGCTAAAGCCAGTAGCAAAAGGAACCGGTAAGCCACCGCACAAAGTAGATGCATCCGACATTGTTCTTATTGGAGAAAGATCAAAGTTCCCGCACACCTCCATTTATGCTAACCTATGAAATCTACAATAAGAATTTGCATAATTGCTCGATTGATTCGAGCATCTTCCAATATAATGCCTTCTTCTATTTGTGCTAAGTTAAATATTGAACCAAAAATTCGACTCGTTCATATTGTACAATATTTTCGCTTCCAAGGTTCAAGTTATTGGAGAAAAATATAGCTTTTCCATTTGACATTTACAAATGTTTTCAGATTTCATACATATATGTTCAATGAATAGAACCTGTCTTTACAATCTGACATTATATATATAAGTCTTATAAATCTATTTAAAAATTTCCTGAAAAAAATATTTGTATAGACATGATCCCTGGGCTACTTCCAGTCTTCTGTCTTGTTGTTTATTGGTTTTGCAAAAATCGTAATTGACATCTAGAACATTAATTCATCTCTGTAAAAGAGGGAGAGGCACTAAGATTATTTGTCCATAGGATGTGCACTACAAGTAGCCGCCTCTGCAAACGAAGCAAGGACATTAATTTTTCATATATTCTTATGTATCAACTTTGAACAACATCTCTCAATTTGGGCAATATTGTTATGGTAACAAAAATAGTAAATCGCCATTTCTAAGTTTATGCTTCCTTAGCTTATAAGTTCATTTTTTTTTTTTTTTGCAGATTCCTATATTCACTATTAATAGTAATGCACCAAATTCTATGTCTAAACACTCTACTAAGACTAAAGTTAGTATTATCGTCCCTGCTCTTCACCTTTGTTATAATTTTCTTTACAATATGATTCTTCTTCACCTGCACTTTACGACTGAAATCTTATATATTAAGCATTATTGGGTCATTGATATTTACTTTGCTAAGTTATTTTTCTACTTTAATATTCAAATACTCCAGTCTTAGCTTTTGATAAGTAGGACACTTCATCACTTGAGACAAGCCTGGGCCGAGCAAGGTTTCTGTCTCAACCGATATTGCTCCAATAACCAGAGGGTTCAACGCAGGTTCAAACATATCATGATCGTTCATTTGGGTGACTCTTTTTTTAGCGTAATCGACATTTTCATGTCTACAGGAAGAAAAACTCACATAATCGACCGTCGTTAGAGTTGAGAAAGATTTTGGGCATCATGTACTACCACATTGGTTTACATCATACTTCCGGTCTCTTTAGTTGGGCCATTCTCGTATACTAGTGCTCCACTTTTTTTTCTCCTTTTGATACATTCTGATCGCTGGTACTCTACTTACATTGAGATTTCACTATGACTCTCGTACTTTGTGTCCCCCGCACGCACATATGCCTTTCCTTGAATGTATTAGTTTCTTTTTTGTGTATATGGGATGGGTTCCCTCTATTTTTGTATATCTCTCCCCGTATGTATGTATTTATAAGTTGATATAGAATCTTTCTCTCTCTCTCTCTCTCTATATATATATATATATATATATATATATATATATATATATGATTAATTGCCTCTCCTGGTACATTATGTCAAAATCAGTGCTCAGGCATGTGGTGACTCTTTGATTTGGTAAATAGTTGAGATTTTACAGTATTATTTGTTGTGATTGTTTTCGAATTCAATGGAGAAACATGTGAGAAATGAAAAATTAGATGGTACGGGACGGCAAAATTTTCTGATTGTAGATCAAAATATATGTAGTGACACTGTACCACTTTTGCCATATTTCAACTTTGTTGTTTGTTATGAATTTTTTATTTTGAGTCCCTACTGACGACGCTGCTACTTTCTTTGTGTTTTTGGCTGTTTCCAATAGTCACTTTATGTTATGGAATTTTTGAAATCTGCTCTTTATAATAACTAGCAAATTCAGTTATTTCTGAAATCTGCTCTGACATTGACTAACTAATTGAGTTATTTTTACCTATGCTCTTACAATAAGTGACTGACTAATTTAGTTATTACTATAGTATAGAACCTGTAACATATGCAGTACAGAACTTCGAAAGTCATTTTAATACAATTCACATTTAAAAAAATATTAATTATAACCTTAGAGGGATTTTTGAATCGAATTATTATTTAAATATAATATATATTTTTAAATTTATTTTATTTTATATTTTTTTAAACTTATACATCACAATTACTTTTTAATGAAAATGATCAGTAACGCTGAGCAAAACATTTGACCACGCTTGATCATGACCGTATTTTGTCGTCAGGCTCACTACAAAATAATGAAAAAAACAATACACACTATGTTTTTTTTTTAATAAGCAATAAAAAAAATTACATATTGTCTTTTCGTTTTTGGCTTTCGAGCCTTTTAAAACTCTTCATAACAAAATTATTTAAAAAAAATAAAACAAAATAACATATTATATATATTATAAACTTTAATTTTTTTTTTTAATATATATATATATATATATATATATATATATATGCATTTACCATACACATACATTTAAAAAGTCAAAAGACTTTGGAATAAAGTCCATCATGGCGCTTTATAAAACAAAAGAAATTAAACCCTTTAAAATAAACTTTGCCGTGACAAATTGCAACATCTCTATAATTACAATAAGCGGCATGTAATAGCCGTAATAGCTATCCATAGACATTTCCAACATTACATTGCAACATTACTATATTTAAACTAAGTGGCAGGTAGTCGCTACCTTGTAGCCTTGTTTATAAATCAAGAATGTAAAAACCATAAGATAAAATAAAATGTACTAACTAAGAATATAAGAAGAAGAAAAACTAAAGAGTAGAAAAAAGGAAAAAAAAAAAAAACAAGGACCTTTATATTTTCATATGGCTTATAATCTTGAATTATGAATAAGGGTTTTTTAATTTTTTTTACTAAAACTAAATATATTATAAAATAAACTAATAAACCCTCTTTTATTTAACTATTATCATATTGATAATTTTATAATGATTTTTAATTGATAAAAATAATATATTAAAATTTTCTAAACTAACCTGCTAATTAAAGGCTAGTTTTTAACGGCTAGTTTTCAATGACTATTTCTGGGTAATGATGCATCCTCACTATTTATTCTTTAAGATCGATCTTATTTTTTCAGCTTGTCTTGAGGATGAAACATATTATATGGTTAGAAACATCGACCAAATCCTAATGATGTGATTAATCCGAAATACATTTGCCTTCAAAGATATTCTTATTTGGGAATCCTTGTTGTATTCCCTGGATTACCAATTATGTGATTACTTTATGTACCTTGTCATTGCAGTTACTACCATTGTTATGGTATTGGTCCAAGAGGATGATGTAGGGACCAAACATCTTATTTATTATTTAAGTTAGAACTTAAATGACACCGAGGTTAAATATACTCACGTCGAAAATTTAGATTTGGCGGCTATATAGGTTGTCCAAAGTTTTTGTCACTATATCTTGCTTCGTAAGACTATGGTTGTTTCCAATTGCGACCCCATGACATACATCTTGTCACAATAATTGCTGGGGGGAAGGTACTCCAAACGGATTTTCATTCTCCAGGATTTCGATTTGGAGTTTATCAAATCTAAGTCAAAGAAATCCTTAGTCTTTGTTGAGCTGATCTGTGAACTTCCCACTACCAATGGTGAAACAACGTATGAAAATTCTATTCAGGCGATTCATTATCATATATCTCCAAACCCAAACTTTCTAGTCTGATACCTCTTGCTATGATTAGCGACATATCTGATATCAAGCTAAAAAATATATTATAATCAGCGACGCCCTTTATCATCGTGGTATTGATACGATTTTTCAAAGGTACCTCACCCATGAGGAGGTCGAGGAATCTCTGAATGAATGCCATTTTGCAACATGTGGTGTACATATGTCTAGTTATGCCACAACACAAAATATTTTATGTGTTGGCTACTTTTTTCAACTATGTTTCGCGACTGCATCCTTGTGGTCCAAAAGTGTCATTGCTGCTAGATATACGATTGTAAAACCCATTCTCCACCCGCTCCTTTGCACCCTGTTATCGACATTGGGTCTTTCACAAAAAGGGGCATTGATTTTATCACATGTAACCCTCACTCGGTCGGGGATAATTGCTACATCATTATGGCGGTAGACTATTTTATCAAATGGGTGATGCCTACATACAATAACACCGGAGAAACAACTTCTCTCTTCTTTTCCAATCATGTCATTACGAGTTTTCGTGTACCACAAGACATATTTACAAGCCATGGGAAACATTTATATAACCACATGATGTCTGAACTAACTTCCAAGTTGGGCCTCTTCCATGAGAGTTCAACACCCTACTACACTCAAGCGAATGTGCAAGTAGAAGCCATTAATGAATTTTTGAAAACAATGCTTCAACGCTTGATAGGGGTTCATAATCAGACTGGCATCTGATCCTTTATGCATCCTTGAGGGCATATCAAACCTCTATTCGGACCACTACCAAGTTCACACCATTCCAATTAGTATATTACCTACAATAAATCCTTCGTATTGAGTGTGAAATTTCCCCTCTAAAACTTGTTGTCGAGTTCGTCCCTACCACTTCTATAGAAGAAGGACGTCTCTCACATCTGACACACTTAGATGAAACCCGACGTGATGTCGCAATGGATAATGAGGCCCATACGAAACGTGTTAATGTGCAATACAACAAGAATTTCAAGCATCATTTCTTCTCGGAAGGTGACCTTGTCTTGTTGTATGATCAAGAGTCTGATAAATTAGGATTAGGGAAGCTTGAGCTAATGTGGCTAGGCCCATACAAACATGTTCTTGCTAAAGGGGCCTATGAGCTTGTTGATTTTGACGGAGTTCAATTGGCACATTCTATAAATTGGTTTTACCTTAAAAAATACTATGCTTTAGTCATTTTTTCACAGTTCACTATGTACATGTTGCATATAGGTGTGTCAAGTGTGTTCCCTTCAGAGTTTCGTACGATTCTTGTTAATCATGTTTACATTTGGTTTGTAGATGTTGGAATCCATTCAATGATATTATCGTTATGTTTATGGCGATGGAAAGTTAGAGATTTTACAAGGGATTTGTATCCATCGCTCTACAAATAATATCGTTGAGTATAGTGCAGTGATCGAGTTGTTTTCTGATGCTATTTCTCATGGTATATATTGTATAGTTATTAGACTTAACTCATAACTTGTAGTACTAAAATTGGCTAATGTCTATTCAGTTAGAAGTCTAAATATGCTTCGTATGTTCTTAAGGGTTCACCTTTTGGAAAGAAATTTTGATTATATCCAATATCAACACATTTATAGAAGTCTAAACACATTGATAGATGCATTAGCAAAACATGTTTTAGACAAAAAATTGTGACATATGTAAATTCAATCCAATTCACATCACATACATTAAATGAGATAACATAATGCATAAGAAACACCGATAGGTATATAGTTGTATAAATATCAAAGTTTGGTTTTACAAAATTTTTGCTCGAGACATATATGGCCACATGGTTTGTCATATCAAAAATATACATGTAGTCAAAATATGGCTATATATAGCCTCCTAGTAGACTAATCATGATGCTCATGATAGCAAGAAAATGTGTGATCCATATTACACAGTAGCTGGCCGATACAACCAAGCATGCCAATAGTATGACATTGCAGTCTCATAGGAATTTGGACGACCCTAGTCTTGACAATTCCCTGGGTCAACCCCTCCATGTGACGCTTGACCTCTGCAAGAGTATCGACCACATTAAGATCCTGCAATACCTCTCGTCCCCTTGTAACAACCTCTACTCCTACTGGTTCCTGTTGTGGATCTCTTGCACACTAAGGATAGGATGAACCCACAATTCGAATGGGTCCAACGCCTGCATGTAAAAAAATGATATTTTAGTCTCGGATACATAGAAAATAGAATTTTTTTTTTTGTAAAACTTAAAACTAGAAAAAATGATCAAAATGTTTTTATTTTCCCTATAGCACCCTATATCTTGCCATCCAGAAGCACGAGCTCTGGGTCTCCATGAAAATTCATCCCTGTGTATGGATAGCCTTCAATCATAATGAGTTTCATGTGCAACCATCAAAATAATACTAGTGTGAAGATCATATATGATGGACATGCATGTCTAGACATGATATCCACTCATCTCCTCATCTGTGGGACTCTAAGATCTGCGGGCTGAGTGAGATATGTTGTGGTCAGAGCAATGGAATATGCTCCTAGGAAAATAAAATCAAAATCGAACCATACCCAAATTTCTTCAATAGCCCATCCTTTTCTCTGGTAAGTCGTCCTTTCATATTTTCCAGTACTCCCTCGCTTTAGTTGAATACTGTCAGCTTTATGCACTCTAGTGCATACTACATTTGGGACCTGTTGGCAAAATTCAAGGTAGCACTACCATCTAATCTAGAAATAATGAATAGGATTGTCCTAAAAGGTAAACAAACCACATCCTTTTCTCGATTTTCCCATCATTGGTCAGTTAGGATCGAGGTATACAATGTGTTTTGATATAATCCTTAACTGTTTCTCCACCCATCCTCAAACTCGATAAAGAGATGGGGGCACCTATCCTTGATAGACCTATCAGGAGATATATGTCTTCCACTTGTATGGTAAGCATGTGTGCTCCAACCTTGAAATCATGTGCCTGAACATCCCATTCTCGAACAAGATACTCTGACAACTCCATATGTTGCCTCATTCCAGGAAGCTAGAATAATTTCAAAAGCCCACAGTTTATCAATGCTTGGATAGTGGTTATATCATTAGATGCATCCATATATTTCTCCTCATGCTCTCTTTCTTGCCATATTAGAGCTATTATGTTCTGATGGAAACCTAAAACATGACAAAAATAATCATTAGGATGAATCCCATGCAAGAAATTGAGAGAATTTTGAGTGAAAAAGCAAAAAAAAAGTTTGTGAAATGTACCCAACGCTCCCTAATAAGGGGAGATAGTGTGTTGTAGTTCCCTGTATAGTCCAATTTTGCTTGCCCAATACACCTTTCGACACTGTTGGGGTGCACTAGGGCTAGGGTGAAAAATTGAAGCCCTAGGTCATCCTAAAATGGAAAAAATTTACATCAAATGTAAAAATGGAATCGTAGAAAGCAGGAGGAAGATGAGATATCCTACCTGGAAGTGACAACACTTGAAATGATCCACCAGATTGGTCGTAATCAATTGCAAAAGATTGGGGGAAAAAGGCACTTAGAACTCACTCACCAAGAGGTAAAATGTAAAATGGTAAAAATGAATTACTTTTTTTCCTATTTATGGTCATTTTCATGATTATTTTATTAATATTTTAATATTTTGACCTAAATAAGACCTAATTTTCTCTTGAATCATGTATTTTTAACATTTTGGTGATGTTATTAGCAGGTTAATATCTATTTAATGGATTTGATAATGTATGGATCGAAACATATCATTTTGACCAAAGAGTACTTATATCACTTTTTTCGGGCTCTATAAACTTATGAAAAAGGAACTCCCTGCATTCCTCTTTCATCTCTTTTCAGACTCCCAAAACATGAAAAGGTTGTCAAGCACTTGTATTTTCGAACTCGTTACAATAAATGAAAATATGTATACTCAATATAAGTTTAACCCTTTTCCCAAATGAGATAAACTATTTACGAAAAAGAAATACCTTAGTCAAACATGGCTAAGAGGTTCTCTTGAGTATTGTTTTCTAGCCTTTTCAGACTCAAGAGACAGCTTTATGAAAAATAACCTTTGGAGTTTTATTTTTCGCCTATTTTTCAAACTCTCTAAACATGAAAAATAAGTTGAGTTACACCTTTCTTGGACTCGTAAAAACATAAAACAATGATGGATTCATCTAACATGACGGGACCGAACCACTCCTTCTCGGGGTTCGTTAAAAATAATTAAAAGGTATTTATCTGAAGGATGAAATTACATATCGAGTATATGTTATCATCCTAGAGCTTGTTAAAAATAAAGAGGTACTGACCAGAAATGGTTGGGGAAATTGGGAAACAAGGTACTCTACCTATTAATGGCAGCGAGTCACTCTTGACCACGAAACTCTTCCACTTCATCTTCCTGGTTATTGGGTTAGGAAATATACTTGTATTTTTGGTTCATGACACCATATCAAAGCCTTCTCTTTTGGTTTTGAGTAGATTTTTCCAACTCCATTCAGTGTCATTGATATGTTCAAGAGAAGTCCTTTAGTTGATCTCTTCTACAATACTCTTAAGACTTCACTCCATGTATGTCGTTCCTGAACCAATTCCACATTGACATTATTCTGTCTCAAATATTAATACCTGTTTCATGCCGTTGATGAGGGATACATCAATTCCCTCCTCCGACGTGTCACTTCCTATCGATATCAACACATTATCCAAGTGGTTGACTTAGAAACTCTCCCTTTGGTACCTTGGATCTTGCACACATAAATGACAAGTTTCCTTACTCTCGGTGATAGGTCTTCATCAATGGGCTTCAACCAGAAGATTATGCGTCTTGTTCGACTTCGGCTCATTCATTGTACTATAGTACCTTGAGAGCCATTAACATCATCAGAGGTTTCTCTCACGTCTGTTAACGGATTACATCATTGGCTATTAATCAGATGGTGTCTACCATGTTCGACTCTAGTTCCTTTATTCACATGATTAGACTCATACATTGGACGATCAAGTGAATGAGATAGAAGACCCAAAATCTAGTTCCATCTATCCGGGCCATGCTTTTAGGATTAATGCAAGATTACAAATCATGATGGATATGATCATAAAGACAATTATCCAAGCATGGGTCAATTCTTTGTCATCAGTGGACACGACTTCTTGATCATTGTACATGTAATGTTGCTTATGTGTTAAGCATAGGTATGCCTCCCTCAACAGAGATACCACAATGAAAATGTATTATAATATATGATGATATTGAGCAGTTGTTCTTGATACGAACTTGTCAAAAGGTAAAGCACTTCAGTCATCAACTACCGTTTATGAATTTGCACTTTAGGGGGAAATATGTTATAGGCCATTTTTCGCATCTCGTTAATAGGCCAGTAAACCAGATCAATTATCATCTATTAACATGTTGTCATCATCCCTACACAAATCCATAAGCATGAACATTCCAAAATGTCGGAGTTTCTGGGATTAACTTCCCAAAATCAAGATTTCAGCCTCGACAAACCATGCCCTTTTAGAGAAATTTAAATTCTGGTTGCTTCCTTCTGCACCAGCATTGGTCAGTAGAAGCTTACTCCTTGCAAGGGGTGTGTTGATTCTAGAAATTCGGGAAAATTAAAATATTTCCGAAGCCTCCTCTTCTAGAAGCTTCTAGGGGTTTTTTTAACCATTTACCTTGGATAAGAAGCTTGAATCCTATCTAATCCTACCTTGGAGACTTCACCTCTTATCCCCTTAGCTCATCCTCCCATGTTAAGTGGATATCAAGCCTAGATTGGTAAATGGATAATAATTCCTAGACTACCACACTCTCCTATAAATTTTCTGCCATCCACAACATCAGGGTTGGATTTTGGAGACTAATATTTCGCTCATGTTGTTGCCTTGAATATAAGAGAGTCATCATCTTCATGCATTAGGGTGACATTGAGGTGCACTTTGTGACAAGGAAGGACACATCAAGTTTGGGAGATCTCTACAATATCAACTACTATTTTTGGTCTTAAACTCCCTCCTATTTCTATTAATACAAAGAGTATATTGTTTTTCCTATACATGTTACGTTATGTTTAAATTCATGTATTTCAATGCCTCGTTGGTTCATTGAATAGAGAAATTGGATTATGCTATGTAGTTGTTCTATATCCTTAGTTGTTTTGGTTGCATGTGCAGGTTGGAATTTTAGACTTTGGAGCTACGATTGGAGCTTACAAGCTAGGAGGAAAGTAAAGCTTGCGATGGCTTCCATGTAAGCCTATTTCCCATTCTTCAATTTATATAAGGGAAGCTCTATATTCTTTACTTTTTGTTGTTCTAAACCAGTACACTAGGTCTATGGAATATAATTTTGTCCGAAATCGTAAATTTTGTATAAAAATTTGACAATTCCACTAGGGAACATTTCTTTCCCTTAATGGTTTCCTTGACCTTAGAACTTGTTTCAGCTCTTGAATTGACCTTCATTTCCCCACTCAGATATTGATTGATTCTAGGAAGACCCTTCTCTGAGTTTGATTTTATTTTTTTGCGTCGTAATTTTGTTGGATCTACATCAACGATCCCCCTGGTCTAGAGACAGAGTGCTTCAACACACCCTAGCCTTCTTTGCACCTACACTGTAGAGCATTAGTTCCCTTTCAGCAACCTGCATTGGTCCCTATTACATGAAAAGAAATGGAACTTTGTGCCTTTCTCTCTAATGTGCTTTGTTACAACTAATCTTCCTTCTATCCCCAAGTGTGTCTTAGTCTCTGAAAAATCCTTCACTTTGTTTGATTTTGGTTTTTATAGCCTTTGATAAGAATTTTTATTTTATTTTATTTTCTCTTATGAATAAGTTCATTAGAAAAATTTAGCTTGGTCATTGATCACTTGCAATAATCGATATTACAATCATCATTCTGTATAGTTTCTTGTATCAATGATTTAGAAAGCATCTTAGTTTTCATCTAATTTGAAAATTAAGTGGATTGAAAAGAAAAATATCATGCATTTTGTATTGCATTTAGGGTTTTATGTGTGAAATTGTAAATTGGAACAATTGCATTATGAGAATTGAATTAACAAATTTTGTTTGTTGAATCTGGTATGTTGCATTACTCTTTGTTCTATTCCCTCCCATACATAAATTTGCATTCAAAGGAAAACATCATTTCATCATGTTAGATTTATTTTTTAGGATATTCAAGTGAAATTCGTGGTGAGCCTTGAAAATTGACAAATTAATTCAAGATAAAATTTAAAATTTATTGAATCAATATTAAGGAGAATTTGTAATATTAACACAAACATTTATAGGTATAGGCTAGAGAAATGTTCCGAGTCCCGACGTCTATAAAAGTAGGAGCTGCCATCTTTTGCCATCGTTGCATTCTGGGGGTGATATCACATTCCACGTACATAAGTGTATCAGATCGTTCTCCACATACCTATGGGTATATTGGATGGCACTCCATGCATGAAAAGTATATGGAAATTCTCTCATCATATGGTTCACTCTCATCATATGGTTACACATTAGATATCACTACCACAGACTCCACTTCCACATATTGTTGAGTATAATTTGGAACTCCACACTAGGTTTCTATCATCACCATAGGTAACCAAGTCGGTCACCTTGTATGTTTTGATAAACTAAAGATAAAATTCGGGGATATTACATGCCCGTACGTAAATCCTTGGTTCTCCAAGGTGGTATATTGCAGTTCACAGTTGCTTGGTAAACCCTTTTGCCTAGATTACCCTTCTTTCTTTCTTTTTTTTAATTTTTAAATTTTATTAAACCAACATGGAAGAACAATCCCCTAAGCCCCGTTGTTCATGTAGGATACAAACATTTCCTCCTCTTCCACCTGAGGCAACTCCTAGATGTCATCAGAAGAACAAAAAGACAAACTATCGAATTTAGTTTTTCAGGAGCTACTATCTCTGGTCCTCCACCTGAAATAGGTCCACCAAAATCATTTTTTCTTATGAGTACTGAACCAGAGATTACTTCTTCATTTGCTGGAGAGTATGACATAGTCAAAATAGAAGCACTTAATATTTTATTACCGGAGGTGAACCTAACTATATTGAATCAGAGGGAGTAAAACATGAGTTTATACAACCCGGGGCACCTTAGTTACCTACATTTTTTACTTCAGGACCTTCTTCTTCTCTTTAAGACCTAACCAAAATCCATATATCTTGGACCCAACAATGAACCAATTCCACCGTGTTGAAAATGCAGCAAGATGATGGAGCTTAGTGAAATGAAGTCGCCTTCACTAAGTGGTCCCGCAGGCAAATTCTGGCGCAAAGTCTATTTTTAGACTATGTCTATTTTTAGACATATGGAGCATGGTCCGGGGATTGCAGTATGTTATTCTTGGAGTATTGGTCATGTTGGTAAAAATAGATGGACCTCTATTTTTGGACCTATAGGTCGAAGTCTATTTTTAGACCGCCTATCCTAAAAATAGGGAAGTCAAATATTATTTACCCTTAATAATATTTGGACTCTAAACTTCAGTTTACTCTCTTGGAGCACTTCAGTTCGAGCCTTGGAAGTGGCTCATGCATCCGACAGAGGAATTACGCTATTCCTAGGGGTTTGGTGAGCACATGCATGGTTGACTTCAGTTAGGACTTCAGTGGCAGAAGTTTGGTGGAGTTAATGAGACAGCTAGTGGAGTTGTGTTCGGTTTAACTTAGTTGAACTAGTTGAGATTAGTTTAACTAACTAATCAACTAGTAATGAGTGGAGTGAATTAAATATTATTTAATTCATTAATTAGTAACTCATTATTCAACTCAAGAACACATCAGTTCACTACAGTGCATGGACAGTTCAGTGGAGACCAGTGAAAGAGGTAGATGAAAGGGTGGAGTTAGCTATCAGTGGCGACATCAGTTGTGCATGAGATTTGCACCACACTTAGAGGAATTTCCCATGATGATTGCGCTGTCAAGCCAAGGAGATTTGAACCTTGGATCTCTATATAGACAGGCCTGGATTGCGCAATAGAGGCAAGGCAATTGGCGGTGAGTTTTGAACCAGTAACCTGTTCAAAACTGAGCTAGATTGTGGGTAACTGTATGAGAAAGTACTTAGTACTTGTGAGGAGTATTGTACTGAGTTTGTTACTTGATTTCTCCATTATAATATACACAATAGCTACGGGGTTTTCATCTATAAGCTTTCCCCATACATACTGTGTTAATGTGTATGATGATTTGATGTGTTATCGCTTGATTTTATTTCCGCATGTTTGATGATCTGAGTGGAAGAGATTATGTGCTGCATATAAATTCGAATTGTATGTGATCAGGATAGTCTCGGTGAATAATTGATCATTATTCAACAAATTTCTACATGGTATCAGAGCTATTGAAGCAGAGATTGATCATCACAGTGATTACAAACTTATTTCGGTAGACAGAGTCTGCATGTGGGCCAGGTAGCCTCTGGATCCATCCTTTATTTGAAAGGTGATATATCCAGTAAACGCCCCTTGAGGTCAATCTCTGTGCTATAAATAATTTGTTCTCACAGATCTAGAGCGGTTGAGCTTTGAGGTGGAATTCGAATTTTGCAGCAGTTTTTGTTTTCTTGGTGCCGGTGTGAAAATTTCTTTCAACGGTTTGCGACTCGAATATGCTCTTGAAGGCAGTTCGAATTATGTTGCATGGAAGGATCGCATGGAGGCAGTATTAGAAGATAATGGTCTGAAGGAGTTCGCAGATACGGATGTCCAAAAGCCCAATGATCCTGCTGAAGTCGAAGTATGGCAAAAGAAGATGGAGAAATGTCGAAGGATCCTGTTGGAGGGCGTCAAGGATCATATTGTATCCAGCCTGCATGGAAAGGCTACTCCATATTTAATGTGGAAAGCTTTGACGGATCTATTCCAGAGTAAGAGCGACCAAAGGAAGCTGGCGCTCAAAGATAAGCTCAAGAACATCAAGATGGAGAAGGGCGACAGTATCGCCAAATACCTCACGAAGTTCACTCAGTGCAGAGATGAGCTGGGAAGTGTGGGGGTGACTGTCGAAGACAAGGACATGGTCGACCTAGCTCTCCTTGGTCTTCCGAAGGCTTGGCACTCATATCAAGATAGTGTCAATGGTCGGGAGAAGCTGCCGGGATGGGAGCGCCTTTGGGCGGATCTCATGCAGGAGGAGATAAGGAGGACTACTCGAGATGGATCTTCATCAAAGGGAGCCGATGAAGAAAACTGCGCTTTGGTGTCCAAAGCTAAGAAAGGGAAGGGTAAGAAAACCTCTCATTCTGGAGCTAAGGGCAAGAAGCAGGATATGGTGAAAGTGAATTGTTTTCACTGCCATGATCACGTACATTATGCTACCAATTGTCCAAAGAAGAAGAAGAACAAGCAAGCGGGAAGATCTGCAGATGGAGAAGCTTTGGCTTCACAGTTCGAGCTTGAATTTTCACTGATTGCATGCTTGGTTTCAAGTGTGATGGGATCGGTGTGGTTCTTGGATAGCGGTGCGTCATTTCATATGACGGGAGATCGGGAGTTGTTCTCAGATCTGGAGGACAAGGATTTGGGTATGCACATCGAGATGGGCGATGACGGTAGATACAGTGCGACTGGTATCGGTACCGTATCCTTTCAGAGGGAGTCCGGTAAACCCTTTGTCTTAAAGGATGTCATGCATGTACCTGGATTGAAGAAGAACCTGATTTCAGTAGCGATGTTGGAGGATAAGGGGTATGATGTGGTCTTCAGCGAAGGAAAGCCTTCCTGCGCAGTAAGACTACTGGAGAGACCCGGAAGATAGGGGTTCGAACTCAGAACCTTTATCAGTTGCAGGTAGATGACTGCGCAGCTATGGCATGCAAGGCGGGAGAAGTGGTGAGCCGGGATGATGAGGGCGAAATGTGGCACAGGAGATTGGGCCACCTTCACCATGGAGCTTTGAAGATTCTGCAGCAGATTTCTACTGGACTTCCTAAGGGCACTCTTGCGCAGTCAGATCAGTGCAAGGTGTGTACTTTAGGGAAGTATGTGAAAGCCACCTTTCACGAGAAGGATAGTCGCGCCACGACGATCCTCGAGAGAGTTCACACAGACGTGTGTGGTCCTTTCTCAGTTGCTTCGACAGCAAAGCACAGGTATTATGTGATCTTTGTTGATGATTTCTCTCGAAAGTGCTGGATCTTCTTCATGCAGAAGAAGAGCGATACATTCGCGAAGTTCCGTGAGTTTAAAGCACTGGTCGAGAAGGAGTCGGGGAAGAAGGTGATTGCTCTAAGGAGTGATAACGGTGGTGAATTCATCTCGGTTGAATTCAAGGAGTTCTGCAGCGCAGAAGGGATTCAGAGAGAGCTCATCGCACCCCATAACCCACAGCAGAACGGGGTGGCTGAGCGGAAGAACAGAACGATCGTGGGTGCTGCACGGGCGATGTTGCATGATCAGGGCCTACCCCTTCACTTGTGGGCTGAGGCATGCAATACAGCAGTGTATGTGCAGAACCGTTGTTCTCACAAGGTTCTTGGCATGAGTACACCGGAGGAGGCTTATTCTGGCAAGAGGCCTGATATTTCCCATTTGCGGATTTTTGGTTCTCCTGTCTACATGCATGTGACGAAGGATGCGAGAAGGAAGCTGGATCCAACTGCTGAGGTTGGAATATTTGTGGGGTACACCGATACACCTCACAACTGTCAGGTGTATTTGTCAGACAGTCACAAGACTGTTGTGCGACGGGATATAAAATTTCAGGAGGAGAAAGCCATGCAGTGTTCGCTTGAGAGGGAGCTACACTTGCATGCAGATGAGGAGCTGTTAGTTCCTAAGGAGGAGCTTCCGGATGTGGATTAGCCACAAGAGGAAGTTTAGGAGGTGGAAGAAACCACCCATGCAGCGCCAACCATCAGAGGGCGCATGCGCACTACAGAAGCTGAGCGACTGGCTCGAGATGCAGAGAAGGTTGTATGACCACCTACAGCACAACGCAGACAGAGACAGTCACCGGATCGGTACACTGGATACATGGCTCTTGTGAGTCAATGTGTTGTGACGGAGCCATCCTCTTTTGAGGAAGCTGTGGAGGAACCCGCATGGGTTGATGCCATGATCGAAGAAAATGATTCGATCATCAGGAACAGTGCATGGGAGATTGTCCCAAGACCGGTTGGGAAATCAGTTGTAGGTTCGCGATGGATCTACAAGGTGAAGCAGGCGGCTGACGGGAGTGTGGAGAAGTGCAAGGCGAGATTTGTCGCCCGTGGCTTCTCACAGATCGAGGGGATTGACTATGAGGAGACTTTTGCACCTGTCGCAAGGTACTCTTCCATACGGACGATCCTTTCTCTCTCAGCGCAGATGGGGTGGCACATTCATCAGATGGATGTGAAGACTGCATTCCTCAATGGAGTTATTGAGGAAGAGGTGTACATAGAGCAGCCTGAAGGTTTTGAGATCTTCAGCAGTGAGTCGCATGTGTGCCGACCCAAGAGAGCACTGTATGGGCTGAAGCAAGCACCTCGTGCTTGGTACACTCGGATAGACAGCTACTTCACCGGGCTTGGATTCTCCAAGAGTGAGGCGGATCCAAACCTGTACCAGATTGTGGTGGAGGGGAAGCTGTTGATCATCGTACTGTATGTAGATGATCTGATTTTGACTGGCGATGAGCAGTTGATACTTTCATGCAAGGAGGATCTTGCACGAGAGTTTGAGATGAAGGACTTGGGCATCCTTCATTATTTCCTGGGATTGGATATTTGGCAGCGCAACGGAGGACTGTTTGTTTCTCATGGCAAGTATGCCCGGGAGATTCTGGAGAGGTTCAACATGCAAGGCTGCAAGCCTGTTGACACTCCTCTTCCTGGTGGTTGGAGGAAGGAGGATGCTACTTCAGCGGAGGTAGTGGATGCCACCGTCTATCGACAGTTGGTGGGGTCGCTTATGTATCTGGTCAATACACGACCCGATATATGCTATGCAGTTAACCAGCTTTCGCAAGCTATGGTTAAGCCTACCAAGCTCTTTTGGAAGGCAGGCAAGCATGTATTGCGCTATATTAGAGGCATATCGGGATATGGTCTATGGTACAGACAGGAGGATGGAGCGAAGCTTTCTGGCTTCACTAATGCAGATTGGGCAGGGAGTCCAACGGACCGGAAGAGCACTTATGGAGGAGTTTTCAGCATTGGGTTGACAACAGTTTCTTGGTACAGCAAGAAGCAGAGATCCGTGGCACTCAGTTCAGCAGAGGCCGAGTACATGGCAACTAGCTTGGCTGCATGCGAGGCTATTTGGATGAGGAATATCCTCGTTGGATTGTTCGGGTTGCATTTGGAGCCTACAGTGATTTACTGTGATAACCAGAGTTGCATTAAACTCTCGGCTAATCCAGTATTTCATGATAGATCCAAACACATCGACACCAGGTACCATCATATCAGAGATTGTGTTCAGCGGAGAATCATGATGCTTTCATATGTTCCCACGGAGGATCAGGATGCCGACATCCTGACGAAGGCGCTCACCAGGAGCAAGTTCGAACTCCACAGAGGCAGGATAGGGATTGCAGATAATCCATATCTTGCTGAGAGGGAGTGTTGAGAATGCAGCAAGATGATGGAGCTTAGTGAAATGAAGTCGCCTTCACTAAGTGGGCCCGCAGGCAAATTCTGGCGCAAAGTCTATTTTTAGACATATGGAGCATGGTCCAGGGGTTGCAGTATGTTATTCTTGGATTATTGGTCATGTTGGTAAAAATAGATGGACCTCTATTTTTAGACATATAGGTCGAAGTCTATTTTTAGACTGCCTATCCTAAAAATAGAAAAGTCAAATATTATTTACCCTTAATAATATTTGGACTCTAAACTTCAGTTTACTCTCTTGGAGCACTTCAATTCGAGCTACAGAAGTGGCTCATGCATCTAACAGAGGAATTACGCTATTCCTAGGGGTTTGGTGAGCTCATGCATGGTTGACTTCAGTGGCAGAAGTTTGGTGGAGTTGATGAGACAGTTGATGGAGCTGTGTTCGGTTTAACTTAGTTGAACTAGTTTAGATTAGTTTAACTAGCTAATCAACTAGTAATGAGTAGAGTGAATTAAATATTATTTAATTCACTAATTATTAACTCATTATTCAACTCAAGAACACATCAGTTCACTACAGTGCATGGACAGTTCAGTGGAGACCAGTGAAAGAGGTAGATGAAAGGGTGGAGTTAGCTATCAATGGCGACATCAGTTGTGCATGAGATTTGCACCACACTTGGAGGAATTTCCCATGATGATTGCGCTGTCAAGCCAAGGAGATTCGAACCTTGGATCTCTATATAGACAGGCCTGGATTGCGCAATAGAGGCAAGGCAATTGGCGGTGAGTTTTGAACCAGTAACCTGTTCAAAACTGAGCTAGATTGTGTGTAACTTCATGAGAAAGTACCGAGTACTTGTGAGGAGTATTGTACTGAGTTTGTTACATGATTTCTCCATTATAATATACACAATAGCTGCGGGGTTTTCAGCTATAAGCTTTCCCCATACATACTGTGTTAATGTGTATGATGATTTGATGTGTTATCGCTTGTTTTATTTCCGCATGTTTGATGATCTGAGTGGAAGAGATTATGTGTTGCATATAAATTTGAATTGTATGTGATCAGGATAGTCTCGGTGGATAATTGATCATTATTCAAAGAAATTTTCACAACTGGTATTGTGAGTATTGAAGAGATTCCTCAGGAAGAGCCTCAACCCTCCTCTTCTATTCGTTTGAGAGGGAATCAATATCTTTACTAGGCCCCTTCTTTTCCTTCTCCTCCTACTCCATCAGAGGCTCCTTTGTCTGATTAATTTCCTTTCAACTCAATCTTGAGTTTCCCTCAACAATATTTTTTTGAACAGTTAACCATGACTTAATCCTCTACGGTTTTCAACCTGTATCTACTACCATGACCGAGACAACCCATGTTGCAACATCATCCATGTTTCTAATATCGCTAGAGATACACTTGTATGGTGGCCCGCCTGGTTACCAATCATTGTATGGTACCTTTTCTGGTGCAAAATCGAGTCCATGGACCTCTCCCATGCCATATTTTTATAGAATACCTTCTGAAACTTCTTTGATGAGAGCTACATAGTCTTCTCTTCCTCCTCCATCTCAGCCAATAGTTGAGCATTTTTCTGGTGCATATATATGTCAGTGGATATGGACACTTACAATAACCCAGTTCATCTTATGTTGAGTGCCCTCCTCTTGGGAGGAAGTTGCCTCTATATTCGCCTCCCATATCGGTATGGGGGGAACTTGTTGGGGGAATATTTCCATCTCCTCATCAAATATCAGAAGTTATTCCTTAGCCTCATCTGAGTCCTCCACATTCAGGAATGGCTGTCAACTCTTGGAAACCTACTTCACCCATACAACCTAGCACGCTTTTGAATCAAGTTCAAACTTCTCAGTTTGTTCCATCTTCATCTCAAATTCCTACTGGTCAAACTATATATCCACCTGTTGAAACTCAATTTCATGTAAGTCAACCTTTACAAGATACACATTTAACTCAACTTCTCCCACCGGTATCTATGGCCTCCAAAGCCCCACTTACCGAGCCTCTTTAAGGTCTCTTATAATATTCACCACTCAGACAAGCTATTTCTCAAATCTAGACAGGTTAGCCTGTATATGGTATGGCATAGATACAAGCTAATCAACCTTATGTGGGGATGATGCATAATCACACAAGACAACCATATAAATTGTATCAAGGAGTACCTTACAAAGGTTAGCATATGCCTTACCAAAGTCAACAAATTCAAACCCAACTATATCAACATTTACAAGGTTATTTCGGAATTGGGTAGTAAGGTTATGTGTATCCCAGTTACGAGAATCCTCCCTATCCCAGAGCACAAATACTTGTTTCTCAAGCCATCCCATATTACCGAGTGTATCCTCCCCCAGACCTCAATAGGAAATTTCCATTTGTAGCAACCCTTGAATTTCCAAATCTAACCCAGCTTACCAATGATCCCATTTTCCATTCATCTTGGTGGCTGGTTATTCCTGCACAATTTCCCATTGATATCCCTAAATTCAATGGAAATACTAGAGAATACCCATCTACACATGTTATGACTTATCATTTTTGGTGTTCTTCGAACTCTCTCAATGATGAATCTATATGTTTACTTCTTTTCCATCAGACACTTATACCATTATGGCAGAACAATGGTATATTGAACAACCACGACCTTCATTCGATAATTTTAGCACCTAAACTACCACATTATTAACACATTTTCAGTTACCCATTCGCTATGAGACTGGAACTGAAATTTTAACCAATTTCAAAAAATTTGATTCCACTCACATTTCTGATCACATTCATGAGTGGCAGAAACATCGTCGTTTGGTTAAAACTTTTTTTCTTGGTCAATTGTTAGCTTAAAGTCTCATTAATTCTTTGTTACCATCCATAACAAAAGACATCACTAAGGGTGGAGTCGTGAACTAAGAGCAGGTAATTGCTCGTGCCTAGTATTTGGATCTTAATTTTACCCAATCCAACACACTCTATGATAAAATACCAAATACTTCGCGACCTTCCATTATTTTTCCTCAACTTCCCAGTAAATAATCACATGTCATTGATGGCATGATTGGTTCGTGGCTAGAAAATATTTGGTGAGTAAACCATCTGGTTCGATTCCCATTTTGGCTTCCCAAAAACCTCCTACAACTACTCCAATGCCTTCTACTTCTGAGATAAATGTCATTCAATCCTTCAAAGGAAAATATCAGAAACTAGGAAGTAAGAAAAAGGGAAAAGGTAAAATTAAGAAAGATAATCCTCCACAGGATAAAAAATAATAATTAGTCTTCTAAAGATAAGTGGAAACCTCATTATCCATGCTTTATTTCTAATGAAGATAATTTCACTCATGAATTTACACATCGGGCAGAAGTAAATCATTTTCTAAAGTCATCTACTACACCCACTGTGTTGACAGATCTATTTATGAATTTGGAGACTAATATGGTTGTCTGGGATCCCGCTTCCTCTAACTAAGTCTTAATGCTTTTCTTTGCTAAGATGAAAAATGATGTTATGGTGGCCACCAGGAATAAATAATATGGTTATGAGAATCCCTCGAATGGTCAGGCTACTGATCAACCTGCTAGTTCTACTGCATCTCCATCATATCCTATTCAAAGTGTGTTTCCTACCGAATTGACGATTAAGCCTCCCAAAGGTGTTATCCATAAATCTGCATTCAACCCTCGTGCAAGAGCTGCTCAGGATTATAACATAGTTGAGGATCTCACTCAAGCTCCTTCATATATGTCAACTCTTGAGGTGTTGCAAATTTGTCTTGCCTAGAAGAAGGCTTTACTTTCTATAATTGGATGTATTGATCCCTCAAATTCCAACCTTCTATTTTTTATCCATGAGAATTATACACCTCAAATTCTAGCCCAATTAGATTTTATGATTTAGGTTGTCATTTGCGGTAATAATATCCATCGTTCCATCGTGAACGAAGGAGCTTCAACCTGTATCATGTCACTTTCTTTCTAGAAGGCCATTGGTTCTCCCCAATTAAACAACCACCTACTACTCTAAATGCTTTTGATGGAAGAGGCTTCAAGCCTTTTGTAATTATGAATTTGTTACAAGTAGAATTAGGAAAAAATATGGTGTCACTGGAAGTAAAATTTATTGATGAACTGTTATATTATAACCTTCTACTGTGTCATACATGGGTTTATGCTATGGTTGTTTTTGTTTCTACATATTTCAGAATGATTGCATTCCATCATAAGGGAGGTATAGTAGCCATTAATCAACTCACTTTATTTATCACCAATTCTCAAGTTACTGGAAGTGTCCCTCTTGTGGGAGAAACCCCACATCCATATTAGCATGAAAGGGTGGGATTTCTTAAGGATTCTTCCCTCATGGTAGCCTTTTCTCATCCTCCTCCTTCTCGTGACAACTCTAATCTGGTTTCCCACGTCAACATGATATCTTATTGTACTACTCCATTTGATCCTTGGAAGTGTCAAATGAATCTAATATTGACACTTTTGGTGACTTTGTGTTGCTCAGTCCTATTGAGCTTGATTATGAAGCCATCTATATGGCCTGTGCAACACATTCTTCTCTCTCCTCTTCGATCAACTAGGTTGATCATTCCTTAGATTATGACACATATTATAATCCCTTCTCTCATACATTTTCTACTGATGAGAGAATCATGGAGATCATTGTGGTAGTGTATTTTGCGTAAGGGTGTATGAAATACACTTATTTAACAAGCTGGCTGCTACCTGCACAAGGTCACAAAGAAAAATGATTTTCTACTGTTAGTGGAGCATAATTGACATATGTAAATTAAGTTTGAGGGAAAACTAAGCATACAACACTAAGAAAAAAACAAAACACAAGATGAAAAATATAAAAGTTCGATGGAGTAAACAACCTAATAACACAAGTGGAGAATTCTCCCTTTATTAGATGCTGGTGGTAAAAAAGATACAATGCTAAACACTTGAAGAGGGTCCTTTCAGCTATGGAGCTCAAATACCCAAAACAAGGAGGTATCCTTCCCTCGAGTTCCTGCAAGTGTCTCTTTCCTCTCTCAAAGGATGGTAGATCAAGATCAAATGGTGGACCTCTCTCTCTTGGACTGAGATGTTGGTTGGCCAACATGTGAGTCCTTCCAATCCCTCTACTACTAGACTATGCAACCTAGTTTTCTATGAACAAATTTGGCCAGCATAACAATGTGTCTCGATTTCTTCTTCCAAAGGCTGGTTTATAAAGACACTTTTTGAATTGATCCTCCTTCTCTTGGCCCAAGATTGATAGTGACTCAAGAGTGGAAGAGGGATTCCTTTGTGGGCTGCACTTACTAATCATGGTGGCTAAAATCTGGCTGTCCTTTACAGTACTAGGTGGATAATCATCTTAAATAAGTGTGCCAAGTGGCCTCAGATGGTGACATTTCGGCATCTTCAAGACCGCGTGATTATCAAAGGAATAACTGCGTTGTGCACAAAATTCCTTTGATGATGGTGCGATGCCCCTTAATTGTATTTTGAACCTTAGGAAAAATTTAATTTTTAGCCTTTCCTATTGTATTCCTTCCCTGAAAATATTTGTCTATACCTTCTGCTTGACATTTTTAATGTCTTTTTCTTGTATGATTTTCTGGTGTTAACAATTTCCCCCTACTGTATGATGTCTAGGAAGTACTGTATAGCCAAAATACATTATATTTTCTTTTCTGTGTGATCCTTTTTAGAGAGAGAGAGAGAGAGAGAGTAACTTTCTTTTGAACTAAGTTGGGAGACCCCTTCTCTTAAGTAAAAAAAACACCATGCTTTGTAGGAAACATGCAAGAGATAAAATAAGAAATATTTCTATGAGGCGGGCATGTCCCATGATCGTGATGTTTGACTAGTTAAGATAATTTGACAGATACTGGTTATGTCATGTCACATTTTGTAGCTGGTGACCTACTGCTGGTTGATGACGACGGTTGTTAATGCCTTTGTGGGTGTTTTTCTTTGAACAAAAAAGGCAGAATGTGGTACCGACATGCATGGAATATTTAGAGAAAGTGCTCAATGGATACATGGGTCTTTGATTGTTGGGGACCTTCCCGTGTAAGCATGGTTCAAAGAGATGCCTATTGATATACAAGTCTCTGACGAATTCTGACAAAGTGAAACAGTTATGTTGTACGATACCATCCTTGACATGAAAAATTGTGTTGATGTCGAATTTCAAGAGGATAGATAACATCAATGGGAAATTTTAATTCCCATTGTTCCATCTAAGGATGACCCTATTGTGGTGAGGACTCATCCAAGGTACTACCTCCTTCCCGGAAAGTGGCAGTTGAAGTTGACAAGAAGGAAGCATCAACCGAGCGAAACAAGTACTGAAGCAAGGGACTAAGGTTTCTGATGTAGCAGGGTACAATGTGATAGGTTAACAAGACATGATGAAAATGGATGATTATAAATAATGATGGTGGTTAAGTGGCCCGAGGTTGGAGCTGTAAATGTGAGTGGTGGCAGCCATAAAAATTTTTGATGGGGAAACCCCTGGGGTCGATAGGATGCCCAGGGTGGGTGTATGCTTGCAATGATTGTCATGGTTGGGTGTGGTAAAGAATACACAACTCCAACCAAGGGTGTTTAGGGACTTCTTCTAGGTAAGAAATGTAAATTATGGGTAAGATTCTTCTCCTAAAAAATATTTGTACACTTGCCAAAAGAATATGAAAGTGGTTTTGATGTACAAGCACGGAGACGAGTGCCCCATTAACATGAATAATCTTGCATGATGATGTGAGGAGTGTGTTTTTATAAGGGTGGGGGCCCCATTGTTTGGTCTCGGTTCGAGGGTGATGAGGTGGATGATATTTCACAGATGGGCTATGCTTATGAGGGTGTGATAGACCAAACGTGACACGCGCTGATGCATTTTTGTCGATCCACTTTGTAAAGAATAGTAGCCCGGGAAGGGTTTTAGCATGCAATGGGTAAAACTTGAATTTATGTTTGATGATGGGTGTATGAACATGGAGTGGTTCTCGGGCTAAAGTTTATGGACATGGCTTCAGGCTTTGGCATGTGGTCAACATGAGTGATGGATGCCATGGATGGTGAGGCTCTACCAACCTGCAAGGGTGTTTATCATGTGCAAGATGGGGTGATGATAAACATGGATGGGTGAATGGAACCTATGGCTTTATTATTCTGAAGAAATGATGTCAGGATACACAAAGCTTTTTAGGGAAGCCTATATGTTGGTGGTAGAAAGATAACTGCTCTTGTACTTTTGTTGGCTGGGACATATGGTGATATGGTGTGTTTGTAATACCTGCAAACAATACTTCAAGTAAAAGCATATTTTTCATTAAAATATTTTTGAAATAACTTGAATTTTGAAGTGATAAGAGAGGGTGTACCTTGTTGGTGTCCCGTGTTTTGATAGTTTGGAAAATCAAAAGACAAGGCAACATCAGAACCAATCTTTAGAGTTACAGGATCTAGTCCTCCTGCTCTCAGAGAGGGATCTCTCAAAGTTTGTTTTCAAAGGTTTATCTTGTGTGCTTAGAGTATTGGTTTTAGACTAGTTATTAAGTGTAGGTATTTTTTTGTTTGGTTGGATTGAATTGATACAGCAGAAAATAAAAGGTCTAGGAAAGATATATAGGACAGTAAAATATCTGTTTCATTGGGAAATGGAGTCAAAAAGAGGTCATAACACACTTATCAAAGGATATGGGATATCAAAGGGCAAATCTAACTTGGCCACGAGATCCTTTTGTTTTTGGAATGGAATGAACATTAATGATTTGGAAAGAGAGTTTTGATTCTCAACAAAGGGAATTTGAAAACATAATTTGAAACAATAAAGAGTTATTTGATAGACAAGGCTAACCATAAATTCTACAAATCACACCTTTAAGCAAATAATGATTTCAAAACAACTTTCAAAGTAAAATCTAAGATTCGGGGAACACCCTATTTCCTCGAAGATTTTATTTCAAATGATTTAGAAAACATGAAAGATTCACTGATAATTGCAGTCATAGAAGAGGGAACACCTAACACATCTATGATCACAACTATAAAATACCTTTAAGCCAACTTTTTAAGTGAGGACAAAGGGCAAGATCAAAAAAGACCTCTCTGATTCACTATAAGCAAAGAACTTCAAAGGGAGACTTCAATAACAGTTTTTAAATGGTAGCAGACAAGCAGGGAGAACCATAAATCATGCTGAAACCAACTATTCAAACTATTAAAGAAATAAACAAGCATGAAGACTAAAGAGAAATTTTAAAGCCTCTAAAATACTTCAGTAGAAGAAAACATAAAACAGTGAAGGATGAACAGGTCTAAGGTGCTTCCAGGAGTCATTTCTTAGCCTAATACTTTCTATCCTACTGTAGTAAGAAATTGTGGAACATAATGAAAACAGGGGGAAAACATAAGACAATTCAGAATACTTCACCAACAGCCAAGCTCATGGATCCAATGATAGAGCCTTCTCAGGAACAAACATGCAACAACATCATCAAGATCTCCAAGACTTCAATTTGTTCTTCAAATTCAAAGGACTATGTATTGATTTCAGAGAGTTTCAATATTACAGCTTGTGATCAACAACAACCAACCCCTTACTCATCTTCTGAAGAAGTATATATAGAAGGATGAGGAGGTGAGATCTGATAAAAGATCTCAATTACAATTAATATAGACTTAAAAGGTTTCTGGACCTCTGAGGGGCTTAATGAAGAAAATTACATACATATCCTCTGTATTAAATGTTTTTTTTTACATAAATATTAAGCTCTGTGGGAGATTTTGTTGACCTTTGAGGCTCTATGCGATGTCGGGGTTACTTTGCAGATATTTTTGCATTTATTTCCTTGCAGAAGTAACTCCCTAGCTGTGCCAAAGGCAGATATTTTATTTCATTCAATAACTTCGGCCTGTATTTGATTTCTTTGAGGCACAGGTGTCTTTGTGGTAGCTGAGAATAATTGATTCACTTTAACTAAGGCAGTGGAGCTTTCTGTCAGATAAAACACTCTGATATTTCCTTAAAACTGTGTTTAAATCCAGGGATCAGGCTTTTGATGGACATCTTAGATATAATCCCCACAAATCTATCTCTTAATCATCTGTTCTGGTGTATTCTGGTCTTCTATACTAATACTCTTGATTTGTGATTGACTTGTTGTGTCTTTCAAATGTGCAGGACTGAAACAGGAATCGAATGGCATCAATGCGTTATGAAACACCGATGAAACGTGCATTTAACACCTGTGAATGATTTCCTTTTAAGGCGAGAGGGTTGCCACCCTCAGCCAGCGAATTTTCTTCAGAATGGTGGAAAACCATTTAAACCTTGCAAAAATACAAACAACTATTACAAAATCCTGCATATATAGGTTGACTGCTGCAGAGGCATGTGGAGGAAGCGTGGTCGTTGGATGGCATCATCCAACGGTCAGGATTGGTCAGAAGAGATCGTAGAATGAGTGGAACAAAGATTAAATTTGAGCCGTCGATCACGCAGAGATCGACGGTTGGGAGCGGAGGTTGAAAGTAAAATGGAGGGAATAGGGCGATGGAATATGGACCGTCAATCTGTAGATCAGATCGACGACGGAGATGGATTAAATGTTGCGCCGGGACCAAGTTAAGCGTCGGGCATCTTCATCGAGCGATAGCCGTCGGATGGGCAGCTTCGAATCGGATGGTCCATAGCGATATCGCTGGGCATCCTCGTCCAAACGATAACGCGCGATGGATGGCGGTTTTCCAAACAGAACAGGGGACGCGTGGCGGCAAGTGTATGGAATCGCTGGCGATCGGGGGAAAACAGATTTTTCGCCCAAGGCTGGTGCGATGGATACCGCAAGTTTTTAAGAGCGGTGAATAGCTGGCGAAGACCACCGGAAGACGCAATCTGCACCATCTGATCTGTATATCAGATCGACGGTGCGGAACGGTTCAAAAAAAAATGGTACCGGCGGAAATATAAAATAATTTAAAACCCAAGTTTTAAATTAAAACAAAGGTTTAATGTTTCTGTGGCGAAATATTTGTTTTAAAATGGATAAGCACCTGACTGACTCAGCGC
Source organism: Pinus albicaulis (assembly GCA_034641835.2). Taxonomy (NCBI): domain Eukaryota; kingdom Viridiplantae; phylum Streptophyta; class Pinopsida; order Pinales; family Pinaceae; genus Pinus; species Pinus albicaulis. Next base: position 34,275 of record JAXQQM020067794.1, read on the forward strand.
CTGGTTCTAGCACCAGGGCACATGGATAAAAAGGGTTAGGGACTTGGACGAAGGGGGCTTAAGTCCAATACATGGAGAATATGCATTTTAATGGTTTTTCAAGGATTTTCCAAGGAATTCGAGGATTCTGATAAGGCTAAGAAGGGGTCTTAGAACCTTATTACATATTTTATTGAAGTAAAAAGAGGAGAAACATGAAAATGAGGGATTTTCATGGGAAATGGGGGAACAGAAAATGAGGTTAGTTTTGGAAGAAGAGGCAGGGGAAAATGGGGTTTGCAGCAGCATTTGGGCTTTGGATTTTAGCAAGGATTTCATAGGTTTTTAGGATGTAAACAATAAAGATAGGTCTAACCAAAGCTGTTGAGTCTCAAATTCGCATCTTTTCCATACACTTTTCTATACCTTTTTCACTCACCTAAACCTCCCAAATTGTCAATATCATGTGCAAAAGAGCATCTAACATGGTTTTTAATTATATTTTTGTGTTTTCTATTTGATTTAGATTTTGTTCATTCAGATGCGGAATCTAGCCACTTTCCGCAGCTGCTGCAACTTTCCGCAGCTATTTTGTGAAACTCTATGCTACAGGTGTCTATAAGGAAAACGAGTTACATGGGCAGGTCAGGAATGACGTGGACATGGTTCATGTCCTATTGGTTCAAGCAAACTCATCCAAAGAAGCCGCGGTCAAAGGCGTCCACATGGAAGTCAACCATGGAGTCTCATGTCGGCAGGACTCTGTTTCGTGTCACATGAAGATTCATACGGCCGTTTCTAAGCCTGCGGAGGATAAATCGACATCTGTACAAGGTTCCTTAGTCGAATTCAATCATCCACCTCTCGTAGATTTACTTTCCAACACGGCCATGATCCTAGATCCGTGGACGTAGTGGTCTACGTGCTCTTCACCAGCATGAACTTTAGGAGACAGTTATATTTCTTTTGTTATATATAATGTGTTTGCATACGCATATAGAGTTAGTGAATGTTAGTCTCTGTTATCTTTTATTAGTCTGCTCTGTAGTGTGATTACGCTGCACTTGTGCCGTAACATCACCATTCTGTAATGACTGCTTTTTAATATAAGAAGACTCTGTTTTCCAACTTAATTCGTATTTGAGGACCATTGCCAAGGCTGGTGTAGAGGGCCCTTGCTCAGCTAAGGTTTTGTGCATTAGTGTATAATTTTAATTTCGTTTCTTTAGAGATCATTGTGTCATAATCCATTCATATGTTCATACATTGCATTTGTTTCATTTCTGTTTATAAACTTCCATAATTTCCATTTCATTTCTGTCTTTCACGTTTTATGTTGATAATCACTGATCAGTGTTCTTGTTTCAGGTTATAGATAGGCAGCCCGGGCATTTTCATAGCTTTTTGACTAATGACATGGAACTAACATTGTTCTGCTGCTAATTTGCTTTTCATAGCTTTTGTTTAATTTCAGTATTGCTTTGTTCATTTCAGTTTTGTTATTTGCTTCAGTAGTTAAAATTTAGATATATTAAGCTGCTCATAGCATCTTCAGTTGCCTCCGAAAGCCACAGCTGGACTGATGGTGAGGGATTGCATTATGAAATGTGTAGCTTAGTATTAGTTTCTTTTCTGCAAATTTAGATATATTAAGCTGCTCATAGCATCCTCAGTTGCCTCCGAAAGCCACAGCTGGACTGATGGTGAGGGACTGCATTATGAAATGTGTAGTTTAGTATTAGTTTCTTTTCTGCAAATTTAGATATATTAAGTTGCTCATAGCGTCTTCAGTTGCCTCCGAAAGCCACAGCTGGACTGATGGTGAGGGACTGCATTATGAAATGTGTAGTTTAGTATTAGTTTCTTTTCTGCAAATTTAGATATATTAAATCATGCATGACATCTTCGGTTGCCTCCGAAAGCCACAGCTGGACTGATGGTGAGGGATTGAATCATGAGTGTATGGTTTAATATTAGTTTACTTTCTGCAAATTAAATATCAGTTACTCAAATTGTTTATGATTACTTCCGAAAATCATAGCTGGACTAATGATGAAGGGTCAGAAGATAAATTGATGTAATCTGATTTAGATTTATTTTGTTGCAATTTTGAATTTCCTTAAGCATAGTTTCTTTTATGTTTAGTCGGCAGCAAGAATAGTTTAGTTTTCATGCTCAATAGTTCATTATTTTGATTTACTAGACTAGCAACACTTTTTCATTTCAGAAGCACATTTTCATTTCCTTTCAAGTCTTGTCATTGTAAATTTCAAATTTCTTTTTAAAATTTCAAGTTGGTAAATCATTATAGGGGATATTACTTCCTTGAACAAACATAACCAAACTTGTTTTCATCTTAGAATTTCCATTTCACCTTAGAAAAACCAAAAACGACAAAAAGTTAAGAAATAGGTTATCTTGCACATATAGTGCGCCGCACTTCATCAGCTTACGATTCCCGGATTGACAAATTAAATGCGGCAATTTAGGACACACTAAATTGACCAAACAAAAGGCATGAGGTCTTCAAGGAGTCTTCAAGAGCCAACAATTTTTAGTGATAAATTTTTTTCCTTGGAGGCTCAAAAAGTCTTAGCCACCTTTTGGTATAAAAAATATTATAGGTGGCTAACAATGGCTCCACTTGGGGATGGTGCCTTCTTGAAGGCATCAAGAATTCAGACTTGGATTCTCTGGGAGGCTAATCAATTGCCTAATCCATTGGGTTGCCTTTATTTCTGTGGATGATCTTCTGAAAACATATTAGCAACCATAAAAGCAATAGATATTCATCAATACAACTTTCTACCTACCCAATCCTACTGATCTAACATTTTTTCCTTCATTAGAGTGCACTTGGATTGACAAACTCTTTTACAACATTTTATTCTTTTGAAATAAGTAAATATAATCTAATTCTACTCCTTATTTCTCCCTGAACTCAGATTTAACAGTTGAGTTCAGATGCTTCTCTACCTAATCTACTATCTGTTGGGATTAAACTGTCCAACAGATTTTTATTCTCTAATTTCTAAAACATAAATTTAAAAATAGTCAAGTCAATATTAAGTTGTTTTGACTTGTTGTGATCTATGGCATAAAGACAGGCTGCACATAGACATTTATTTTGCAAAAAATTAAATAAAAAATGGAAGGCTTGAGATCTGAAATTTGAAAACATTTCGTTCCTCTTTTCTACAGCTCTGATTTGACTATTATTGAGTTGTCTTTCATTTTTCTCTGGTTCATATTTTGAGCTGATTAGGACTAGATTTCTACATCTTCTTGACTCAGAAAATAAAACATATTTGAGTCACCTCTCTTGGAAATTGAGGTTCAGGTTTTGATCATGTTTGAACCTTTAATTTCTATCCTAAATTATCTACTGATAATCCAAGATTAAACAGTTTGGCAAATCGAATTCACTATCCTATCAGCAGAAAATTTAAAGCTAATTAGTCAAGGTTAGATAGTTTGAATAACTATAAATGTGGTCTTTAGGAGTGGCATTTAAGCTTGCACACTTTCAGATTTGTTTCTCTTTTTTGGTATGGGGCTATACCTTTCTTGTTTTGACAATTTTCCCTCTTTTCCTTCTTTCTTTGTTTTTGTATTTCTTATTTTGCTAACTTTGAATGCAATGGTTAGACTATGACATTTACAATGAAAAATAAAATGCTTTCAAACTTAAGATTCTTGGTAGAAGTAATGCTTGAGCATCCTGCCATTGACAGGACCTCCATATAGGTCTTCTCCATTCAGTTCTTTCAAGAAAAACGCATTGTGGCCCCTCTCAGCTTGAAAATATAGGGCCCTTGTTGGGCCTTATTTTTGGTCTTATTTTGCTCAAAGAAACTTATTTATCCATCTATTTTCCATCCATTTTCCATTCATTTATTACATTTTGACATATATTTATTATCTATTCAGGTATTTAATTTTAATTTTTCAAATTCTAAAGTTTTTATGAAAGTTTGATTTTTTAGTGCAAAATTGGCTGATTCAGAAATTCCCGTAATAGCTATATGGTTGATATGGTTGCAGGACACTTGGGCATGAGTTGAATGCATGGATGGACAGCTTGGAAAATAGGACTAAGCCACCTATGCTTAGTTCGAACAGAACAAGTTTTATTAGGCCCATTTAGTTCTAGTCAATCATGACTAGTCATTCAGAAATCCCATAGAAATAGGGCAGTTTTGAGATTCTATGGGATTGACCATATTTCTTGGGATAAGAATAATGAATTCGACTTAGATAGGTGGATGAGAATTAGATGGGTTTGTTTGAGTAAAAATAGATCAGTTTGTTCATGAGACTTCTTATTTAAAGCCAAAGCTTTGATGGCTTATGTATTAGGATTATTATTGACTTATATACTTTTATATTGTGACAATTTTGGATTGAGGAGTTAATTTGAAGACTTGTGCTGTTATCATTTTTCTGTTCAATGTTATGGATGTGTGACTGAAGTTAAGCTTCTGAGATCATTTATCAAGTGTGCAAGGCAAGGGTGGAAGGGCCCCCATTCCAAGCTAAGTACACTTTCTTGTAACTAGTTTTATTTCCTTGTTGTAGAACTAGTTTTCAAAGCTTTATTTCAGATTGTTTAATGATTTATGCATAGTGATTGATGTCATTAGTTTATAACTTATTCATCACTTTATCAAGTTGGAAAAACCGATGTATCAAGTTGAGCATCCCTTCTATGAAAATGATGAATTTAAGTTGGTTTCTTTTGTTGTGTGCAAGCAATTTCTTGTTGAGATTTTTGATATTAAGATGAATAAATTATAATGGAACACTTTACATGTCTCTTAAGTTAAGAGCTTCTTTCATTTCATAATTTATCCATCTTAAAGTTCTTGGTTTTTAATCTCTGATTCATTAAGTGGTAATTGAGGTGAAAATGAATTTCTTGAGTCAAGAACCATTTCCATATTAATCCTCTTTTTAAAACTAATTGAGTTGGAGTTGTAGAATATATTACTTTCAGCATATCATTCAAGGTTGATTATATCTGATCTTCACATATAGTGATCTTGCCTCAAAGCATAAACAACCCGGATTGATAATAAATATTGTGTTAGTTTAGGAACATAAATTAGCTCAACATTTTGGCGCCGTTGCCGGGGAGGCAAATATCGGCATAGTCAATAGAGAGAAAAAATAAATAAATAAATAAAACACAAAAACAGTAGTTACATTCTTTTTAGTTATGTTTCTTTATGCCTAGACATAGAGATCCTCATGGTAGATTTATTAAAAACCCCCCACAAATAGAGATAGGATCATCAAACACCCCAGTTATTGGTAATCCAATCATTGAGGAATTAGCAGAAAAACAAAGAAGTGGACAAAGATTAACTTTGATTGAGAGACAAACTTTGTTAGCTTGGGAAGCAAAGCAAAAACAATCTTCAACTTCTGGAAAACAAAAAGAAATTATCAAAGGAAAACAAACTTTATTTCCATCCATAAATCCTCCTATCTTTGACCAACCTGAAACTCCACTTAAAATTGAAACAAATCAACCAATGGCAGAAGAAGGACATGGATTTGTTATTCTCACTCCTGAACAACGAGCTCAATATGAAAGACAACAAGCAGAATGGAGAAGAAAAAGAGAAGAGGATGCAAAACAAGAAAATGATAGAAAAATGGAAAATGATCAGAAAAGACAAGAAGATGAAACAACCTTTGGCTTTCCAATAATTGACACAAGTGCAATATTAGGAGAAGAAGTGAAAATGAAAAATATTCCACCTTCTGTATTGCCAAATTTTTATGGAATGTCAACAGAAGATCCTGATTCATTTATGTTTGAATTTGATATTCTATGTAGAACATATGAATATACTGATGACATCCATAAACTTCGTCTTTTCCCTGCAACATTAAAAGCAGCAGCCTTGAAATGGTTTATGGGTTTAGGAGAACATACAATAGCTTCTTGGGATGATATGAGATCAGTCTTCCTTAAAAAATATCAAGCTTATTGCAGATCTAGAGATTCAAAGGAAGATATTTTTAGAATGACACAACAAGAAGATGAAATTCTAGAAGAATATTTGGAAAGGTTTTTGTATAATCTACAGAAATCTAAACAACATTCTCTAAATCAAGAAACCATTCGAACAATATTTCTCAAGGGTATAAGGGATGAATATCTTGACATTTTGAATGTGATGGGTAAAGGAGATATCTCAAACCTACCATTCGAAGAAATTGTTGACTTATGTCAAAAATATTCTAGAGGAAGAGCAAAAACAGGAAGAAGAGAAGTAAGTTCAAAAGCAGCAAAGTCAGCTGCAGGAGGGATAACACAAGCTGAAATAGGAAGTTTATTGGAAAATTTCAAAACAGATCTTTTAAGTACATTAGGGACACAAGTAGATGTGCTAAAGACAAATAAGAGGAAAGAAGAACAAGACCAAGCTTTAGCAATCTTTTGTCCCAAATGTAGAAACAAACATCCATTAAGAGAATGTCCTTTGGATAGTGTTAAGAGTATTAAGGTTTGTGGTCTTTGTACAGAAAAGCATTCCACAGAAAATTGTCTAAAATTGAAAGAATTACAAATGAATTCAATGGAAGAAGTGCCAGGAATGGAAGGTTTTTATTATGTAGCACCACGAAGACCATGGCAACCTAGAATACCTCAACAAAATCAGCAACAATTCCCTCAACAAAATTACCTTTATCCACCTCAAAATCCTTGGACCCCTCCAATGCCATGGCAAGCTTGGCCTCCACAACAATATCCACAACAACTTGCACAAGGTTGGAGAGGATATGGTTATGGAAACCAGCCACCTCAACAGTATCAACAACAATACCAGCAACAATATCAACAGCCATTTACATATCCACAATATCCTCAATCCATACCATTTCAACAACAAAATTCTGCATATCCACAATCCATGCCATATCCGCAGCAGAATCCTCCACCGTTGTTGACCCAACCACAACAGTTGCAGCTACCCACAAATCAGCCCAGACCAACTCAATTACCAGCACAACCAATTGCAAATCCGAATAATAAGGTGGAAAAAGCTGCATATACTGTAGAGGAAGCAACATGTTTTCCCACATATTCAATTCTTCCTCTTAATGAAGTCCATCTAATGTCTGGAAAAGTGCTTAAAAAGGATTCTCCTCCAATTATAGAAGAACCAACCGAACAAGGAGAATCACCTGAAACATCACAAACTAAGATACAAATTCAGAAAGGAACAAACAGTACAACTCAAACACCACCTTATCCTGAAAGGTTAGTGGAACAACAAAAAGAAATAACCCTTCCTGAATTTGATATTTTAGATGAGTTAAAAAATGCTTATGTAAAAATTCCTTTGTTAAAGGCAATTAAAGAAATACCAATATATGCTAAAACAATAAAGGAATTGTGCATTAAGAAATCACAAAAAAAGAAGAAGGATCCTACTACAATCCAAGTCATTGGTAAACTAGCAAGTCTCATGTCTACACAAACCATAGTAGAAAAATATATTGATCCTAGTATCCCTATGGTTACTATATCAATAAATAATTTCTCAGTACCAAACACATTAATAGACTTGGGAGCAGCTATAAATGTAATGACAATGGAGACCATGAAAACTTTGCATTTGAACAACATTAGATCAACCTCTACAATCTTAGAATTGGCAGACAGATCTAAAGTTGTTCCTGAAGGAATATTGGAAGATATTATAGTCTCTTTGGATTCTTGGGAGTATCCTGTTGACTTCCTTATTCTGCAACCAAAAACAAATTTGGGAGGACATCCTCTAATCTTAGGCAGACCATGGTTAGCTACCGCTGATGCCTTTATAGGATGCAGATCAGGAAGCATGATTATTTCACATGGAGATGAAAAGAAACATATTGCTCTTTATTCACCTACACAGTCAACTTCTTTAGAATCAGTACTTGAAGCTCAAGAAAAACAGCAAACTAAATCAGTTTTAAGTATAAATAAATTCTTTGATCTAAGAGAAGAAGAAGGGAATGAAGACTTAATGGACCTTTTCATTTCAGAACCAAGTATTTCAGAGCAGCTTAGAGAAATGCAATATGAAGCTGCAAATAACCTTTTGAACCAAAGTTTTCAGGAAACCTGTACTATTCATACTTTGAGAAATTCTTTTATAGACATCTTTCCTGTAAACACAATCTCCAATCCAATAATAAAAACAATTGAGGTAAGTCCTGGAAAACATTTAAACATTGGAAATGAGTTGCAATTAGAACAAGAACAAGAGGTAATTGCATTATTACAGAAATATTCAAAAGCTTTTGCCTGGGATTATACTGACATGCAAGGAATCCATCCTAACACATGTGTCCACCACATCTATAAAGATGAACAAATTAAACCTGTAAGACAACCTCAAAGACGAATGAATCCTATGATGAAAGAAATAGTGAAAGATGAATTGCAAAAATTGTTAAATGTTGGATTCATCTATCCTATTTCAGATAGTCAATGGGTTTCTCCACTGGTTATTGTTCCAAAGAAAAATGGAAAGTGGAGGGTATGTGTGGATTATCGAGAACTAAACAAAGCTACACTCAAGGATCATTTTTCTCTACCATTTATTGATCAAGTGTTAGACTCATTGGCTGGAAAGAAATTCTTCTCTTTCTTAGATGGGTTTAGCGGGTATAACCAGATTAGAATAGCAACAGAAGACCAAGACAAGACAACATTCACTTGCCCATGGGGAACCTATGCATATAATGTTTTGCCATTTGGTTTATGTAATGCACCTGCAACTTTTCAACGAGCAGTGCTTGCAATTTTTGCTGATCTAATCCATGAATGTGTAGAGGTTTACATGGATGACTTTACAGTTTATGGAAAAACATATAATGATTGCTTAAATAATCTTGAGAAAGTGTTGAAACGATGCATTGAAACAAATTTGTCATTAAGCAATGAGAAATGCTATATAATGTTGACAGAAGGAATAGTTCTAGGACACCATATTTCTTCTTCAGGAATAAAAGTGGATCCAGCAAAAATCCAAGTCCTAGTAACCTTAATGCCTCCTACAACACAGAAAGAGGTAAGAAGTTTCTTAGGCTATGCAGGCTATTATAGACGATTCATTGAAAACTTCAGTAAAATAGCCCAACCTCTGTTCAAATTATTAGCAAAAGATATTGAATTTCACTGGAAAAATGACTGTCAAAATGCATTTCAAATTCTAAAAGAAAAATTATCAGTTGCACCCATTCTCCGTGGACCAAATTGGTCTTTGCCATTTCATATATCAACTGATGCATCTGATACCGCAATAGGTGCCTCCCTTGGACAGAAAGAGAACTTGTTCAATTATGCAATATACTTTATAAGCAAGAATCTAACACCTGCAGAATTGAACTATACAGTGACCGAGAAAGAAATGTTAGCCCTTATACATGCAGTAAACAAATTTAGACATTACATAACAGGATATCAAGTTTTCATTCATACAGATCATTCAGCAATCAAATACTTGATGAATAAACCTATAACCAATGGAAGAATAACAAGATGGTTACTGTTACTGCAAGAATTTAATATCACAATACAAGATCGGCCAGGAAAGGAAAATCAAGTGGCTGACTTTCTGTCCCGCATACATTCACCCAATGATCCAAATCCGGTTGCAGATAACTTTCCCGATGAACATCTGTTTGCTATCACAATAAAAACACCATGGTTTGCAGACATGGCAAACTATTTATCTTCTGGAAAGTTACCAAACCAATTCACTAAAAAACAAAGACACAAAATTATTAAAGAAAGTTCCAGGTATAGTTGGGTAAATGGTGATTTATTTTATACTGGTTCAGATTTGATAATTAGAAAATGTGTGCGAGAAGATGAAATATTAGATATTCTAAAGGCATGTCACGATGAACCATGTGGTGGCCATTTTGCAGATAAACGAACAGCATATAAGGTGCTGCAACTAGGCTACTACTGGCCATCCATCTTCCAAGACTCTAAGAAATATGTCAAGCAATGTGACAGTTGCCAAAGAACAGGAAGACCAATAACAAGAGATGAGATGCCGCTGAAGCCACAGGTCCTCATAGAACCATTTGAGCAATGGGCGCTTGACTTTGTTGGACCCATCAATCCATCATCAAATGGAAACAAGTACATCTTAGTATGTACAGATTATGTAACCAAGTGGGCAGAGGCGAAAGCAGTGCATAGAGCACCAGAAGATATAGTGGTCAACTTTCTTTTTAAAGAAATCTTTGTCAGATATGGAGTACCTAGACAAATTGTAACAGATCAAGGAACACAATTTACATCAAAGCTGGTACGAGATCTAACAGAGAAGTACAAGATCAAACACAGAACATCTACACCATATCATCCTCAAGCAAATGGGCAGGTTGAATCAACAAATAAAGTCCTAGAGAATATCATGACAAAATCAGTAAAGCTGAACAGAAAAGATTGGTCTGAAAAATTACAAGATGCACTATGGGCCTATAGAATTACATGGAAGAATACAACTGGTTTTAGTCCATACCGGTTAGTATATGGAAAAGAGGCCTTATTGCCTATAGAGTTTCAGATACAAACATACAGACTAGCAGCTGAATTAGGACTCGACCTGACAGAAGCACAACAGCAGCGGATCATGGAACTGAATCAGTTAGATGAGCATCGTCAACAAGCCATAGAACATACTACATTGGTGCAACAACAAAGAATGAAGTGGCACGACAGATATATCAAGACAAAGACATTTCGCAAGGGAGATTGGGCATTACTTTTTGACTCCAAGTTCAAAGATTTCAAAGCAAAGTTCACAACACACTGGCTAGGCCCATATGAAGTTGATGAAATCTTCGACAATGGAGCAGTAAAGATCAAGACAATTGACCAGGATTCCACCTCTTTTATAGTGAATGGACATAGGCTCAAAGTTTATAATAGGCCTATCAGTAAAGAAGCATTTATGAAACAACTGACAGAAGATACAGAACTGGAAGTCATGGCACACCAAGTTCAGCCATCTTCCAGTCCTGTAGTTGAATAAAAATAAAAAAATATAATAATAATAAATAAATAAATAAAAAAAAAAAAAAAAAAAAACATAAAAAATAATAATTTGTTTGCTAGTGAAAACCAGGCAACTGGCACTATGCAAACATGAATTCATAGGGGAAAATCAAGGCAACTTGGACTCTATGAATTCCTTTTCTTGTTCTATTGTTCTCACATAACTTCAATACAGGTACTCTCAATCAACAAATGACTTGAGGACAAGTCATATCTTAAGCAAGGGGGAGACTTGTATTAGATCTTTAGCTGAAAAGCTGAAGTATAGAAGAAACTTGTATTGTCAACAGAGGGACCTGAAATAAGAAATCAATACAGAGGGACCTGAGAGACCTGCCAAAACAACATGTGCATATTATGTAAGCAGTGCAGAGGGACCTGAAACAAAGAATCATTATAAAGGGACCTGATTTTCAATTCAAGAACCAGAGCATGAAGGACAAGGAGCAGCAATAAAATTCACTTTTTGATTCATCTACAACATCTGACTTCAACATCATTCAGGGAAGTATATGAATAGTCATTTTGTGCTTGAAATTCAAATTTTTCTTAGGAATTTTTAGTTTTTGTTAAGTTAAAGTTAGTACCTGAGGATATTCAATATTCCTATACATATCCTATATTCATAATTCCCTATACATATCCTATCTTCATAATATCCTATACATATTCCATTTCATTCATATACACATTTTTCATACATATTCCCTATAAACCTAAATATTTTTCTTGAGCAAAAGACCAAGCTAGGACAACTCTTTCCACCTGCATACATAAATCAAGCATTAGTATGGTGATGATTTTAAAAATGACCTAAGATGGTCATTTTAAAAATCATAAAGATATGCATAAAAAGCAAAACAAATAATGCGCTATACAAAGACTATATACCATAAGTGTAAATGAGGAATGTGAATTGAACGCAAAGGACATAAGGTTAATACGCATAAGAGGTAAGGTCAATGGCATATAATCAATACGCATATGGTATAAACATAGGCGAAGGTATATGGCGCATAGTTGGAACATAATGGTTATGACATAGTTGACAGGTTTGACAGAATGATAATGGCATATACAACGCAGGAGAATCATTGCACGAAAGGACACGGCGGACGTAATCAGTTCATGCAGAAGGTAGTGATGATACGGGTGTATCATTCAAAGTGAAATGCGTTGGTGCATATCATAGCACACGACGATGGGAAATCAACGTGCACGGTGGTGACAATACAGCGTGATAATTCAAACATAGCGTGCACGGTGGTGTGATAAAACAGCCATGTCATTCAAACATAACGTGCGCAGGTGGTGGTGTACGTATATAGTTTAAACATTAAACAAGGTAGTGGTATCCTCATGACACAGTCTGTCGACTGGTCAAAGAGGACAACCATACCAACCTCACATAATAACGCCATCAGACACGGTACAACCATGAACTCGGTCCATTCATGACTTTCAACCTCATTCCTCATTGCCAGAGCTCAGAAGGAAGGTGTTTTGAAACAAAACATTGATCTGAAGAAAAGAGAAGGCGGTTGATTAATCTGGAGAGAAGAGAAGGCGGTTGAAGCAGCGGAATAGTGAAATCGCTCCGGGGAAAGCAAGAAGGCGAATTTAAGGTAAGAAATTGCTCTGGATTCGACGATCAGAGATCACAGATTTCCAGGATTGAGTCAGGTAACAGTGGAGTTCATTAACACTCAGCGATTATGGAATATTGTTTGACATTAATTTGTGATCCTGTGTTTTGACACCAGCTCAGTTAACCGAAACAGTAGGGATTTGGAGCGCCGATTACATTCCACGCGTTTTGTTGACAGTCAGGTAATTTAAAAACCCGTGATTATCTCCAGATCGACAGCACTTAAGGTTTGATGATAGAGTGTGATGCGCGGCATCGTGAGGAAAATCCGTTGCATGAGTAACAAGTTTTAAGTGAAGTAGTATGGCGGAGGGTTGTTGAATTGCGCACTAAGCCGTGATCTATGCGCACCAATGTTTTCACAAACAGTTAGCGTGTAAACTAAAAACGCCATAAAACATTTTGTTGCCACTGCGTTTTGTTTTGTTTTGACAGTCAGGGATCAAATGCTTAAAGGTCACATTGAATTATGGATGAAAAATAGAGTCGGGTTCGTTGAAGCCATGTTGAGGCCGAAAGTTTGTTGCATATTTATGATGAGTCTGCACGAAATTTTTGTTTGCAAACACCTTTGCTTAAGTCCAAACAGTGCGAAAAATTTCGATTAGGCCGAGAGCACTCTTTGATTTTTCTTATTTTTTATACACAAGTAAATCATGATTGTGTGGTTTATGATACTGTGTGTATTTAATAAAAAAAACAGAGATCAGTGTATTAACAGAGTATACAGGTGTTGCTTGTATTCAACAGGGAATTCAGAAGAGTGTTATTGCAAGGGAATATATCAGAGGTTAAAAGTGCAGAGTTGAGTTGAGTCAGAAGAGGAAGGTAAGCTTCTTTGCTTACTGAATTTCATTTTTAAAAAAAAATAGTCATAATTTTTATTAAAATGAAGTTAGTAACAGCAGAAGCCTACATTGATTGGTTTACAGAAACAATGGCAAACAGGGTAGAGCCAAAATTTCAAATAGAAAGCTGGGGAAAAGAGACCATAGAAAAACTCTATCAGGCAGGAATGATAGGCTTTCTACAGAAATTTAATGGCCATTCTGAGGAGATTACCAAAGATTTTATAAAGAATTTCAATCAAGACCAAACTCGAATAGGAGAAATCATTGTTCCAGTAACCCAAGAATACTTGTCCAAAGCCTTAGATTTGCCAATGTTAGGAGAGAAGTATTACAAAGGGCTACACTTCAAGGAGAAAGCATGGACTTTCTTCATTGAGAAAAACCGGAAGGGAACATTTGATAGGACAAAAGGTATACCCAGGGAATGGTTTAATGAGCCATGGAGAGAATTGGTCTTGATTATTCAAAAGTTTTTAACTTGTGACCGAGGATATAGTGTTGCCCATTTATATCATGTTAAACTTCTACAGCACATCAAGGGGGAAGATAGGATTAATTTACCTTATTTCCTATATAAAAGCCTCTTAAAAATGATTGAAACAGCAAGACATGAAAACAGGCTTAAGGCAGGACAAATGTATCGTCAAGGATTGATTAAAATCCTAGTTGAATATCAAGTAAGATTGCAGGGCATAGTGTGGAGAGAATTCATGGTTAAAAATCATTTTACTGAACAGATTACAGAGGTGCAAGAGAAAACAGAGCAGGAAAGTAGGGGAGTGATGAATTCACCCATGTATCCTAGAACAAGAGCCAAACAGCAAAATAACATGGCTATGGATTATGAAATATCTGTGATGTCTATTCCCAAAAGATTTACAAACAAAAGTCCCATCAATTTAGACAGGGAAGAAGAAACATATTTTCCAAGACCACAAGAAGAAAATAACATTCCACACGAAGAATTTGATAGGGTTTCTGCCTATGATGATGAAGCAGCTGCATCATTAATGAAAACAACTCAGGATTTTGAAAAAGATGGGAAAATCAAGGATTTAACTGATCAATTAGAAATTAGTAAAATTTTTGAAAAATAGTTAGAAGAGGAGAACAAAGCAAACATGAAAGAAAATGCTAAATTGATCAAAACAAATGAAAAATTGAAAGAAGACTTGGGGAAATTGAAAAGGAAGAATGATCTAATTTCTAAACAAGCATTTAAATGGTTGAAGGAAAAGAACATGTGGCAGGCCAAGTATGAGAAGCAGAAGGTTAAAGCAACTTTGTTTAAAGAACGACATGACACAGGTTTAGATTGTTTGGCAAGGGCAGCACAACAGGAAGCATCAACAGGAACAACATCTACTTCAGAAAGAAGAAGGTCAAAGAGGAACAGGCAAGCATGGGGACATGCTTGATGATAAGCAAGGGAGAGATGTTGGGCCTTAGTTTTGGTCTTATTTTGCTCAAAGAAACTTATTTATCCATCTATTTTCCATCCATTTTCCATTCATTTATTCCATTTTGACATATATTTGATATCTATTCAGGTATTTAATTTTAAATTTTCAAATTCTAAAGTTTTTATGAAAGTTTGATTTTTAGTGCAAAATTGGCTGATTCAGAAATTCCCGTAATAGCTATATGGTTGATATGGTTGCAGGACACTTGGGCATGAGTTGAATGCATGGATGGACAGCTTGGCAACTAGGACTAAGCCACCTATGATTAGTTCGAACAGAACAAGTTTTATTAGGCCCATTTAGTTCTAGTCAATCATGACTAGTCATTCAGAAATCCCATAGAAATAGGGCAGTTTTGAGATTCTATGGGATTGACCATATTTCTTGGGCTAAGAACAATGAATTCGACTTGGATAGGTGGATGAGAAGTAGATGGGTTTGTTTGAGTAAAAATAGATCAGTTTGTTCATGAGACTTCTTATTTAAAGCCAAAGCTTTGATGGCTTATGTATGAGGATTATTATTGACTTATATACTTTTATATTGTGACAATTTTGGATTGAGAAGTTAATTTGAAGACTTGTGCTGTTATCAATTTTCTGTTCAATGTTATGGATGTGTGACTGAAGTTAAGCTTCTGAGATCATTTATCAAGTGTGCGAGGCAAGGGTGGAAGGGCCCCCATTCCAAGCTAAGTACACTTTCTTGTAACTAGTTTTATTTCCTTGTTGTAGAACTGGTTTTCAAAGCTTTATTTCAGATTGTTTAATGATTTATGCATAGTGATTGATGTCATTAGTTTATAACTTATTCATCACTTTATCAAGTTGGAAAAACCGATGTATCACGTTGAGCATCCCTTCTATGAAAATGATGAATTAAAGTTGGTTTCTTTTGTTGTGTGCAAACAATTTCTTGTTGAGATTTTTAATATTAAGATGAATAAATTATAATGGAACACTTTACATGTCTCTTAAGTTAAGAGCTTCTTTCATTTCATAATTTATCCATCTTAAATTTCTTGGTTTTTAATCTCTGATTCATTAAGTGGTAATTGAGGTTGAAATGAATTTCTTGAGTCAAGAACCATTTCAATATTATTCCTCCTTTTAAACAAATTGAGTTGGAGTTGTAAAATGTATTACTTTTAGCATATCTTTCAAGGTTGATTATATCTGATCTTCACATATAGTGATCTTGCCTCAAAGCATAAACACCCCGGATTGATAATAAATATTGTGTTAGTTTAGGATAAATTAGCTCCAACGGCCTTTCCACAAGTTCTCAAATTTGCCATGTTTTCCCCTCTCTTCTTTTCTCGAATCCCACTTAAGAACAAAATTTCCAATTTGGAAGTTGTTTGCCTTAGTCCTCTTATCAAATAGCTTCTTCACATTTTCTTGGACTAACTGTGTTCTTTCATAGACTTCCTCTCTGGTCTGCTGTAAATGGATTGTTTGGTTGATAATTCTCTGCATATCATTCTCTTCAATCTGCACTTCTTGAAGGAGCTTCATGACTGGCACTCCCAACGAGGTGGGAAATACTGCATCCATGCCATAGACTAGTTGATATGGGGACATGTTTATTGATTTCTTTGTAGTTAGCCTATCAGCCCATAAAGCATGAACCAATTTACTGTGCCATGATTTCTGATTTTTTTCCAACAGCATTTTAATAATATTGATGAGGCTCTTGTTGGAAGATTCAGCTAATCCATTTCCTTGGGGATAGTAAGCAGAGGAATGGCCCAAGTTTATGTGGTATTTGTAGCATAAATCAATCATCTTCTTAGATTTAAAGGCAACAACATTGTCTGTTATGATTTTTCTGGGACAACCAAATCTGGATAGGATATTTGTTTCAAGGAACTTGATAATGACAGAGTCATTGGAATTTCTGGAAGGTATAGCTTCTGTCCATTTGGTAAAGAATTCAGTGGCTGTGAGGATCCACTTATGTTGAGATGAGGATGATGGGTGAATTTCACCAATGAAGTCCAGCCCCCACTGTTGAAAAGGTGCCTCAACTTTGATAGGATGTAAAGGTAAGGGAAGGATTTTTCTTCTGCCATCAAATATTTGACACTTATGGCAAGACATGACCAGCTTTTGAGTGTCAGGGAAGAGGCTAGGCCAATAGTAACCAGATCTAAGAATTTTGTTGGCTGTGGCCTTCCAATAGAGGTGTCCTCCACATTCTCCGTCATGCAATTCATGCATGATTTTTCCTGCATCATCTTCAAGTAAACATTTAAGCAAAATTCCAACAACATTTTTCCAATATAATGCTCCATTTAATATGAAAAAACTCAAAGCCTTTTGTTTCAAGAATCTAGCTTTAGTTTTAGACAAAGAAGGAGGGGCATTTAGATATAAAAGCACATAAATAATGTCAGCATACCAAGGAGAATTTATAAATGTTTCTTCAATGAAAGGAGCATCAGATTCTTCTATTTCTTCCAACACATCTACCATATTCATGTCCAGTGCTTGAAAGTTAGACTCAGCCATAAGATTTGCTAATCCCTGCCCCTTGACTAGTTTGGTGGGCCTGATTTCTAAGTCATATTCAAGAATAGTTGCAATCCATTTTCCCCTTTTACTATCCAGGTCTTGACTTAGAATGTCCTTGACAACAGTATGTGGAATAAAATAAATTATGTGAGAGTGTAAAATATAGACCCTAAAGTCTTTTAATTCTTTCACTAATGCTAAGGCTTGCTTCTCCATGATGTTATATTTGAGCGGATCATCTCTTAAGGCCCTACTAAAGAAAGATATTGGTTGTTCTTGCCCCAAATCATTCTTTTGAAGTAAAACTGCAGCTATTGTATGTTCAGATGCAAAGGAAAAGATATAGAAATCTTTGGTAAAATCTGGACTAATTAGGACTGGTGCTTGAGTAAGAGCTTGTTTGACCAGTTCGAATGATTGTTTAGCTGGTAAAGTCCATTTTACACCTACATCTTTCTTAAGCATGTTTGTAATGTTTTTTAATAGCTCAGCAAGATTAGGAATAAACCTTCTTAGAAAATTAATCTTTCCGATGAAAGATTGCAATTCTTTGAGGCTCCTCGGATGGCTGATCTGCAATATGCCATCTATCCTTGTAGGGTCTATTTTGATTCCCTCTTCCGAAATTATGTGGCCAAGAAGTTTACCTTCTTGGAGACCAAAGAGAATTTTCTTGGGATTCAATGACAAGCCAAATTTCCTACACTTCTCAAAAACTTTTCTTAGGTGAATCAAATTCTCTTCATCAGTTTTTGAGAAAACAGTTATGTCATCAAGGTAAATGATTATGAAATAGCCAATGTATTCAGAAAAGGCTATATCCATGGCCCTTTGGAAGGTGGCCCCTGCATTCATTAACCCAAAAGGAATTTTGGCATACATAAAGGTGCCCCAAGGTGTGGTAAAAGCAGTTTTGATTTGATCACTTGGGAGCACGAGCACCTGATTGTAACCCGAGAACCCATCTAACAGTGATATCCTTTTTGACCCAACTACCCTCTGAAGTATATGATCCATTTTGGGAAATGGGTAGTTGTCTTTAAGGGATGCTCTGTTTAGGTTTCTGAAATCGATACAGAGTCTGATCTCCCCTGTCTTTTTCCTAACAGAAACTAAGTTTGATACCCATTCCGAAAATCTAACAGGTACTATAATGCCAGCATCATGCATCTTTTCAATTTCAGCTCTAACTAAAGGTAATAAAAGTGGGTTTATCCTCCTCAGTTTTTGTTTGAAGGGATTTTGATTTTCCTTCAAGGGAATCTTGTGCTGAATGATGTTAGCATCATATGATTTTAGGTCTTTGTATCCCCAAGAAAAAACATCTTTAAACTCTTTGAAGAGCTCTACATACTGCAATTTTATGTGAGCTGGGAGAGTGTTGGACAGTTTAATAATCTTGGGTTCTGCTAGGCTGCCTATGTTATGTTCTTCTACATCTGTTTCCACAAGCTCCATTCTCGGTTCTTTGGCTACATCGTTAAAATTAAAAAGATGTTCTAAAGGTGTTAGACCACTTGGAAATTTATCATTTTTGCATTGTAATACTTCCAAGTTTTCTTGGTCTGTGTTGTCAGTTACCTCTGCTTCACAAGGATTTTCATAATGATTTATATCAGCAGTATATGTCATTTCAGCTTCTAGGATTTCTTCAATATATGGGCAGTTCTGATTATGGCTAGATTCTGATGTTGGTATGGTGAAATCATTTTCTGACTTTAAAAAATCATCTATGTGTTTGTCAGAATCAAACACTTACCAGTGATCTTCGTTATCAGGCACAACAGGTTTGTGTTTTACTTTTACACTGAGTCGTTGATTTATTTTAGGTGTTTGACAATTGTTGGCATTGAAAGCGAGTTCATTTTCTAGATGATTCAATTCTCTTGGAATGAAAATAAGTTCATATTTTTCAAAGGTTTTTAATAGATCAAGGGCAGCGTTTCGATATTCCCTAAGTCTTGGATTTTTAGCTGAGTATTCTCCTTTGATTTGTTTTATGATAAGTTCAGAATCTCCTAAGATTGATATCCTCTGGGCTTCTAACTGTTTGAGCAATTGTAAGCCTAGATGAAGTGCTTCATACTCAGCAATATTGTTAGTGCATGGGAAATCCAATTTGTATGAAAAACTTTGTTTTGTATTTTGAATCCACACACCTGCTCTTACACTTGTTTTATTACAAGATCCATCAAAATTTATTTTCCAAAGTATGACATCCTTATTTTGATTTTCGTGTTGCTATTCATTGTTAATGTTTTGAATTTGATCAAAGGGAAGATTGGATTGTTGTGGTGAACTGATTGGGTCTATGTTTTCTTTATCTTGTTGGGTAATGTCATCTTCGTTATATAAGATAAAGGAATCTAAACTTGATTGAATAGAATAGATTGGAGAATTGTTTGGTCTGTCCATGTTGCTCACCATGTACTTCATGTGAGATTCCCTGTATAGTCTTCTGTTTTGGTTGAAAACAGGGATGGTGGTATAAGACATGTCCATTTGAAGGCTTCCCTGAAGTTTGGCTCCCCACAATCTTGATAAGAGCATGCCATGCTTAGGGGGAATTTCAGCTACAACTATATCCATAACCAGAATCTTAACAGGGATCTGAGCTAGAGTAACACATAAATCCTTGATTAAACCCAAACATTTGACTCGGCTCGAGTCAAAAGAATACAAATCTTTGTATGGTTTAGTAATCTCTAAGCCTAAGCTCTCCATTACCACCTTGGGCATCAGATTATGTGAAGCTCCTGAATCTAACATGGCATTGTGTAAAATTTTCTCATGTATGTTCAAGCTAACATAGAAGGGAGGGACAACCCCTTCTTGATATTTTCCTTCAACTTCTGGACCAAACAATAGCTCAGGTTTGTCATCTGTCAAGTTTAAAGTGTCTGTATCACTTCCTAAGTTCAAAGCTTTCAAAACTTGGTTTTTGTACACCTCTTGGGTTACTAGTTCAACTAGGGGGATGGTGACTTTTATTTTGGCAATCTCTCCCTCAAGGCTGAAAGGAATAATTGACTTGTTTGTATTTACATCTGTTTTTTCAATTGAATTCTTTTCAGCAACTTTGATTTGCTGAACCTTGTTTGGAATGGTAATTGGGATAATTTTATTAGGACCACTAGCTAAAGTGCTAGGGGTACTTTGTTCAACATTTGGCTGGACACCTTTGTCTTTGTTTGAATCTGGTTTTTTAGTCGAAATGTTGGTTTTCTCTGCTGTCTTTTTGGGCTGATTTTCTGCGTTTTTCTTGACAGCAGTGCTAGTGTTCTTATCTTTTGATTTATCTATGTTTCCCTTGCTCCTAAGATCATACTGTTTATGTATCTCCATGATTGCATTTTCAAAACCTAATCTATAGTCATCAGAATCTTCATAGGTGTTTGTATTTTGATCAGAAGAGAAAAAATCTTGTTCTTCCTCAGTGAGGAAAACATCATCTCCAATATCTTATCCAATCAAGTTTACATGGGATTCTTCCAACCTTTCCAAATCCCTATCTTTCTCATATTGATCTACATAGTTTTGTTGGAAGGGAGGTCTAATCTGTTGGTCATTTTCGTTCTGTTTGTCTTGATTGTTTTCTCTTCTATAATTCTGATTTCTATTTCGAGGAGCAGCTTGGTTTTGATTTGCTTGTGCTTTCTTAATTATACTCATCTCTTTCATCATTTCTTCCAACATCCTCTCCATTTTTGAGCTTGAAGTAGAGGGAGTGGACTCTTCTTTAAAAGACACTCTCTTCTCGGTTTTCATTCTTGCTCCCTTCTCTATTAGGTTGACTTCCACAGAAAGAGCACCTCTTTTCATATCTTCAAAAGGTGCAAAATCTCTCTCTCTTAGCGAATAGGTCATGTCAGAGTCAAACCCTTCAGGAAACTTGTTTAAAGCTAAGCCTTGTGGAGGTTTTAGTTCAGGGGAAAGTGCATTATACACACTATTAAATCTAGTGCAATAGGCTTGCACACTTTCCCCAGGGTTTCTATGGAGATTTTTGTAATCAGAAAGGACTTGGAGAGGATTCTTCTTCACCTCCCATTTGTTTAAGAATGTTTGATGGAATCCTTGGATATCATTAATACTATGGGGGGCTAGACCTTTGAACCATTTTCTTACTCCCCCCGCTAAACTCTAAGCAAATAACCTAAGCTTGACATAATCATCATCGATTTCATTTCTGTCAAAGTAGTCATTCATTTTATCTACATGTTGTGATGCGGTTGTAGCATTGTTGGCATCATACAATGGAATTTTGGACTGATATTCCAGTGGAAGATTAACTAATGGTACAGGAAGGACTAGGGGAGCATACCATGCTGTCATGATAGGTGGTGGGGGCGGATTTATAACAGGAACAGTGGGCTGAGGTGTAGTGGTTTGAACAGTGGATGATGGGTGGGCAGAAGTGGATGGACCAGGAATAGATTGCTGAGATGATCTTGGATGAGAGACACCTAAGTTGTGAAGGAGATGTAAGTCAGGAGGTGTGTTTTCTCTATTACCAGGATGCTCACTTCTTTCAGGGGATGAAAGTGAAAATTTAGAATCTAGCTGAGTTATATCATCAAATGACCTAGTTCTAAATGGATTCACTAAGTCAGATTGTGATTGTTGTAGAGCTGCAAGATTTTAGGGAATTGAATTAGCTCTCAAGGGTGATCTGAAAACAGTTGATAATTTAATCCTAGGAGACTTGCAAAGGATGTTTTCTCAGTTATCAACTATCTCAGGTGGGTTTGGGTCAGGGTAGGCTCTAGTGTGAATATTTTTAGGAGCCACTATGCTATATTTTTCAGACCTGGTTAGAAAGAGAGTTTAACCAAATATGAAAATCTTTAAGAGGCTAACTGATCTTTTCAGAAGAAGGAAGATTTCAATCTTAAAACCTTCTAGCTGATTTTATATGATGTTTATCAAGACTTGGGGTCTTCCCAGTGGAGTCTTAAGGTCTGTCTTTTAGGATTGTGGAGTCGCCAGGTGGGAATTTATAGCTCTTTTGGAGGTAAAAGTTTTTATGGTCCACCACCAAGTTTATTATGAAGCCAAATTGAAATGTTTTGGGTTTTTCTGAGTTATTTTGGTTTTTATAGGTTATGAGAGTTTTCTAAGTCTGATTTAACACTTAGCTAGGGTGTCAAAACGTACAGAGTTTACTCTTATGGCTTGGTAACTGAAATCTTCAAGGTTTGACACGGCTTTATGAGAATCCTAAGGGTTACTTAGTTTGTCACTGATTCAAAAGGACCTATCATGATTACCATTGCTTGGTAGTGCTTGAAGAAGGTTACTTATCTTATATTTAGACAGCGAGTGTTTTGTTTTGCAAATTTTACTCAGTGTCCCACCGTGATCGCCATTATGTTGGTGTCCCGTGTTTTGATAGTTTGGCAAATCAAAAGACAAAAGGCAACATCAGAACCAATCTTTAGAGTTACAGGTGTTAGTATGATTCTTTCGTCGTAAAAGATCACTTTAGCTACGCATAACAAATAGCCCTAACATCGATTATGGCTGCAAAATATCTTTAAGTTTGCTGCACAAATTCAAATCTAAGCGCAAAAGACATTAAGCAGATAAAATATAACATAGCTCCATAAATCCAATAGACAAGACAAGAAGAATGTATTTAAAAGAATTTTGTATTATATTAAAGAATGGGGCACCTGAGAGGAAAACAAGAAAGGTGTCTTCCAGTTCTCCTCAGTGGGATGGGTTCTTGAAAGTCCTCAGTGTTTCAGATCTAACATTTCTCTCTCTTATGGGTGTAGAAAAAAAAACATAGAACTCAATGGGAGTTCACAAAACAAAATGGAAAATGGTGACCAAGAGTAGATCCAGAGTGATCTAATGCAATGAAGGTGACTAATGAATGGGGAAAACCCCCCTATTTATAACAAAATATTGGGGCGGTCTAGAACTCGGTGCATGAATAAAATATTTTTAATCGAATTCTAGAAGCACTCTTTAGGAATATTTTATTATATTTATTGGAGGGAAAAGGGTTCTTGACTTGGGTCAATTCCTTTATTTATAAATAATAAATAAATAAATGGTTTATTTATCATTTTAGGGAAGTGATGGGAATATAATTAAATAAATAATGGTTTATTTAATTATTTATGGATGATTTAGTCAAATTTAACTAAGAATATTATTTAAATATTGATTTAAATAACTTATTCTTAGGGAATAATTAAATAAATAAGGATTTATTTAATTAAGTTCCTTATTTTGGGTTAAATATGACCAGGAAATATAAAAAAATGAGTTATTTTATATGGTGAAAGCAATTTTACTTAGGGTAAAATTGGTCTTATATGGTGTACTTGGGTTCATCTAATAATAATAGGTTAGATGAACCCAAGTACTTTTCATGTAAGTAATTTTTACCTAAGTGAAAATTGCTTTCATATAAAATAACTCATTTTGTATTTCCTAGTCATATTTAACCCAAAATAGGAATTTAATTAAATAAATCCTTATTTATTTAATTATTCCTAAAATAAATTATTTAAATCAATATTTAAGTGTATTCTTAGTTAAATTTGACTAAATCATTCATAAATAATTAAATAAACCATTATTTATTTAATTATATTCCCATCACTTCTAAAGTAATAAATAAACCATTTATTTATTTATTATTTATCTAGTTGACCCAGTCAGAACCACCATCAACAAATATAATAAGAAAATTTTAATACCAAATTATAAACAAATGAGTTATTTTATATGGTGAAATCAATTTTACTTAGGGTAAAATTGGTCTTACATGGTGTACTTGGGTTCATCTAATAATAATATGTTAGATGACCAAAAAAATGGTGTAACAGATTGCCCCCCAACGTACGAGTGTCAGGAGAAAATCGTATGACCGAAGTACGTTGTAAGAACTCAATCACTAGATATCGAGAGGGAAGTGAGAGAGAGAAATGTAAGGTTGTCTAATGTGCTAAAGGACTAGACCCTGAGGAGATGAGACTTACAGGTGCAACAAGTCTCTAGTTTATGAAGTGGTACATGTGCTAAAGGTGGCGGGGGAGGCATACCTATGCCCGCCGAGACAGAGTACAAAGAATAAGGCGCTCGGAAAACCACGGAACGCAATAAGTACAAAGAGTAAGGCGCCCAGAAAACCACGGAACGCAATAATGAAGCATGTGCTAGCCGAAACATGAGCCAAATAAATCATAGGATGAATCCCACATACATGTGATGCCTGGAATAATCGTCAGAACTTATATAGTAATATGGTAGTACATGAGATACAAATATACCCAAATGCCCCCTACACACGGGGAAGGGCTCGCGAAATCAGACTGATACATGCAAGTCGAAGAGGCTCTGCAAGTGACTGAGGCTGATATCATCAACGAGGAGGAGCTGCATCAAGGGCTGGAATGAAGAAGTCATCCGGGTATGTGGGGGGCTACCTGCAGGGCCGCCCCCTCATGAGGGTTGAGACATCTCACACACACCAGGTTATCACCAATAGCTACTGCTGCATCATTGAACCATCAAGGTGTAGATCACGATTAGGTTGAAAAGAGCTCAAACCAAGGAACACTGCCCCCTAGACCTGACTTCTGGAGTAAATGAGTTGATGTCGATAGAAGTAGGTCCGCCATAGATGAGGCAATAAGCCAACCCCAACTGAGGCACGAGATAAAAGAGTGGAGCGACGAATCAGACGGACACTAATGATGATGATGAAATGAGGGATACCGAGTAGCAGATGGACGACTTCCCTTGTTAGAGCATAAAAGACATGAATGGCTTGGCAGCGACTGACACAATATCATGAGGGATAGGGGAAAATGGGGCTGAAGGCCATAATATGCAACACGAGAGAGGGACCAAGCAATGAAGGATGGAGGACTATAGTGGGATATGGAGGGATGCGAGATAGACTCCATGACTGATGATGACTCAACTCAGATGCTCTAGACAAGGGCGACTCGACGGTGTTGCCATGCAATGAAGGCCCAATGGGGGACCGTAAAAACATGAGTACAATAGGGTAGCTCATGATGAAAATAAACACGAACAAAGACAATTAAGGAGGCAAAGTGGTGCCCCTGGTACAAGTGTTGTAAGTAAAGAAATTTGATTTTGAGAAGAGATGAAAAGATCCTTCATGGACAAAATGTGTCGTGGTGAAATATCAAAACATGAAAAACTAACAAACACCCATTTTAGTGCTCAGTGAGAGCTTTCCAACGGTGCAGACGGTTTGTCAAACGGGGTTAGGGTTTGGTCGCAGCTGGTGAAATAAAAAACAGGGGTTTTTCTTCTAATAAGGCATTTTCCTGCCAAAATCATTCATTTTCTTGTGTAACTGTGGTGAATGTGGAGAGGAGAGAAGGCCCTAAATCTTGCGGCGATCGTAGCAGACAAACCGACCGTTGGAATCGTGATTCGTCAGTTGCAGGTAATAGGTCTAATCCTACTCTTTGTTTTTGATGGATTCAAAGTTCAGATTAGGGTCTGAAATCTCAGTAACTGCCCCTAATTCTTCCTCACGGCCGGGTCGCACTTTTTGGGGAAAAAACTACGACCTGGGACGCAGGTTTGGGCCTGAAAAGTGCGACTTGGCCCAGGTTTTTGCTGAAAAGTGTGACCTGTGAGAGGGAGGTGATTTCAGTGTTGTTTTGGGCTGAGATTCAGTTCTGGTGTGAATAGATGTAGTTTTGTGGATCTGTAGACTGACAAAATGATGTTTTTGTGCAGATATGGCAGATATATTGATCAAATGGAGAGAGAGAGAGACTTAGGTACATTATGGACGGAGATCCAGGCGGATCAGGGTGTCCGTCGTGTACTGGCTAGGTATGGGGTGCTGAAATTTTTGGAGAACCCTTTGATGAGGGCTGGAGAGCCCTTGTTGGCCCGTATTATCAGTTACTAGGATCCAGATCAGGAGGCGTTTGTAGTGCAAGGGCACATGATCGAGCTGACGGTCTAGGATTTGTATTTCTTGACTGGTCTCCCACCAATAGGGATGGTGGGAAATACGTAGCTAGTGTTACCACGTGGGCATAACATTATGGAGTTTTTTGAGCGACATTGTCGACCAGGTGTCCGAGTCAAAGGGACTCGAATATCCATTGGTGATCTAGAGAGGTTGGAGACCTGGGCAGTGGCCGCAGTAGTGTTCTGGGTCTTGGGTAGCCAGGCATTCCATCATATCATTGGAGGGCAGATGATGATCGTGGAGAGTGTGCTGAGTGGGACCTACTATGGGTGGGCCCAGATGATGTTGGTGTCGGTGAAACGACAGCTGTCGCTATGCAAGCGGCAAGTGAATCATGATTGTGCCTATGGGACGATGTTGTGCTCTTTCTTCTTTGAGAAGATCCCGACCTTACGACCTCGTGTACAGTTTCCTGATGGAGGTTCGAGAGAGCCCCGGATGCGTCGGTGAGGACGACT
Source organism: Pinus albicaulis (assembly GCA_034641835.2). NCBI lineage: Eukaryota > Viridiplantae > Streptophyta > Pinopsida > Pinales > Pinaceae > Pinus > Pinus albicaulis. Next base: position 61,256 of record JAXQQM020067794.1, read on the forward strand.
ACTGTGTAGAGGAGGGGGAGGGGCGGTCGGATGGGTGTTCCAACCAGAGTTCTTCGCGTATTGGGATCAGATACCATTATACATAGACGACTATCCCTATAGTGGGATGAGTTATTGGGGAGATCCGGACTTTCCGCTTCCGCCGGGTCGAGTGTGGGGGCCCGATGGCAAGTGACAAGAAACTAATCGGTTAGGTGTATTTTAGAGTTTTGTGACTAGTATACATGATGCTAATCATGATGTTTTGCGGAATGCAGATATAGCTCCAATAAAACCAGCCGGATATATGGGACGACCTGCAGCGACAGGAGCTACAGGGGCAAGTGGATCAAGGATGGCGCAGAGCGAGGATATGGCTGCGTTGGTGGAGGAAATTCGTCATAGATGTGAGGGGCTGCTGACCGGTGTATCGGAACGTGGTTGGCAGGATTTAGATGACCGATACATAGAGTTATGTATTGGGCTACCCTCGAAGTGGCGAGGTATCATGCGATGCATGGCGATGGTTGGTCAAGCTGTGCATGATCTACGAGATGCGGGAGCAGAGCCATTGGATCGGGATCCTCCAGAGAGTGATTAGATGTAGGGCAGGTGATGCCCCCCAGTGTCAATGTAGGGGTGAGTGGTGCCCCCCATTTTTGTAGTTTTGTTATTGTAACATGCTATGGGCATGTAGTATGTTTCAGAGTAGATGGACTCTAAAAACACATGTTATGTAATATATATGATGTATATGTATTTGGTTGATGGTGTTAAATGTTATTGTGTTGTGTGTGATATATTCCAGTCTAGAACATGGTTTGCGATTTGATCTACGTAGTGATTTTGATCTCTAGGTATATGGCTAAATGTAATGAATCTAGACGTATCAAAATTTGAACTCGTAAATATTGTCTAAACAGGATATGGTTATGCACACGATAGACACCATTAAGTTGAAAGACGAGAAGCAGGGAATCTAAATGGACATGCAGATGGAGGATGTGATGAGAGAGAGCATCGGCTAAGAGACCACGAACCGCATCATATTCGGCCTGATTATTGGTGGCTTGACCAATGCAGACCCCATCTGCAAGAACAAGGGTATGCAAGGGGGTAAAAATGGCCCAGGCGGCTGAGGTAAGGTTTCGAGAATAGCGACTGGCACCATTGACATAACCAAGGTAATGAGTGGACGAGAGGGTCGAGGGAATATCATCACAAGATAAGAAAAGGGAGGAAAAGCATGGACGCATGTTGCGAAGTACATCATAGATACGGATGGGAGTATCGGGATGATGGGAAGGCAAGGAAAGGTGGTGGAAACCACAAGAGGCTGCAAAGCTACCTAGATCATCAGCAGAGGAAGAAAGATGCACATATGGGTCATTAGGGGAAATGACAGAAGAAAAAAGATGGTCAAAACATAAAGAGTCCGAAAAAGTGGTGGAAGGGGGATCAAGTGAAACAAACAGAGTGGATTCAGAGGGGATGTACTTCGAGGGGTGTGCGGATGATGATAGGTATAAGAGAGGAGCAGCAGATTCAGACATCTCAACATCAGGGGGAGGGATGTCAATGGTAGTTGGGGGATCCTTAAGTAAACTTGATGCATACCGAGCAGGGATAGGCGAGGCAGATTGATTTTGTTCAACTTCGTACTCGCGAATGACCTCTAAAGAGGCTCGGTAATGCGTGAGGTGAGGGAAATGGTGGGAATAATGGCCATGGACACCACACAGAGCACATGGTTTGTTGGTGCGAAGAGTCTTTGGGTTCTTGGCTACGGATGAGGAAGAAACAGAGGTGTCAGGGACCGTATATTTAGGGAACGCGACTTTAACTATGGGTTGGATATAGGGCAACTCATGAAAAATATGGGTGAGATGACCGATACCATCACACAAGGCACAAGGCTTGGCGGGTTGGGGAGGGGTAGGGTTAGGTGCGGTGGCCTTGTCATTGGATGCCCCCTTGCGAGTTTTTTGTTTCTTGCCTGTAGTTGTCGCAGCATTAGGAGGGTTCTGCGGAGGGGCGAGGGGCACTGTGGTGATGGAAGGAGCGACGGGGATTGGTTGTACTGGTGTCATAGCTATGTATGGTTTGGGGTGGCCTGGTGGGGTCTCGGTTGGAGGGGTAAGATACCAAACGGGAATTCCCAAGGTTAAATTAGGAAGGGAAAGGGTGGCCATGACGGGGACCGAATAGACGCCGGGGGGGGACCAACGAAAGGTATCTGACCGGCGGGGTAGTGACCAGGGGGGATGGCTCCCATATGGTGGAGACCTGATGGAACTGACTCAGGAGGGTAGGAAGGTTCCTGAGTGTGATGGGAAGGGCCGAGTGAAAAAGGTTCAGTTGATTGAAGCGAAGGGTTAGGAGTAGGAGGCGGTGGGTGATATAGAGGTTACTGACTAGCCGGAGCAGGCTGTGGAAGGCTAGCCTGAGATGATTGCATCATGCAAACATTTTCTGAGCTGGGGTCAGAGGCGGGAGGAGGGGGAGAACCAGGAAAATTTCCAAGCAAAGAGGAGTCTTTGTAGACGCCGGGGGAAACACTGGTCAACGAATCAACAGTTGGTTTATTGGTGACAGTAGAGATGGTGGACTCAGGGGAGGTCTAAGATTTTGGTTCATGGTAGGTTAATTGGTCAATGGTGACAATCTTGCCATTATGAGGGAAAAACATCTTGCGGTGGACTGCGGACGGGATGGCTGACATGGCATAAGTGTAACTACACCCCAAAAGGATGTTGTAGTCAAGAGGGGCATTGATAACTTCAATGTCGACACAAACAGTCTTGCCGGCAAGGGTGATAGGACAGTTACGAAATAGGCCAATGGGCTGGGAGGCATGGACATCCCACGCATGAAGGGTGATGGTGGAAGGGGCCATTTTAGGGGATCCGAGTTGTTTCCAAACCAAAGCGGACATTATGCAGGTAGATGCCCCCTCGTCAATAATACACCGAGCAACATTGGCGTTTCGGATTTTGACTGGGATTTGGAAAGCAACTGAAGGAGGAAGAGGGGGATGGTCTGATTGACGGGCATCGAAAAAAATCAATTGGTCATCAGCAGGATCTACAGTGCCCACGGCAGATAGTAGAGCCCTCTTTTGAGAAGGACACGACTGGAGGAGTTCCAGTAGTGAAATGGCAGCAGGAGATTGGGCCAGATCATCTACTATGCTGTATGAATGGGCAACCCGACCAAAGGCAGCTTTTTGGCGTAATGGTCCCTTAGGAGGCTTGGGATGAACCTTGGCTTTGGGCAGAGGGAGTTGCAAGGGACCATTGGGTGTCGATAGAGGCTTTGTAGGACCTGACGATGGAGACTCAGAGACAGACGGAATAGGAGGTGTGGAATACTAACGGGACTGAGTTTGAAGGTTGAGGTCGACAGTGAGAGGTGGGTCAGAAGCCATCATGAGAATCTAGTAATCACAGGAACCAGAAGGGGAGGGTTGAGTGGTTACCGGGGCGTGAGGTGGTTGAGTGGCCACGAATCCTTGTTGCAGGAAAGGATCGGTAAACACAACAGGTTGAGAAGTAACGGGGGTGGTAGGGGTAGTAGGGGAGGAGTGTTGTCCCCGTACGGTGGCCTGAGAATCCCACAGCTTCTGCATTTGTGGTAATAAGGGACAATCGTGAGTGTAGTGACCATAAACACTGCAACACGAACAGGGCTTATTGGTGCGAAGTGGCCTGTCCAGCTTGGGCTGACAGCCCTGTGGCTTGTTGGCAGTGGTAGAGTCGATATTGGAAGGATTAGGTCCACGATTACCAGAAGCGGATTGGTTTCCTTTTCTCTTTCTTTGAGAAGGAAGGAAATTAGGTGCCCCCTTTTGTGCAAATACTTGCCCTGAAGGGGGTAGCAGGTGTGGCGGTGGGGGTGGAGAAGGCAAGGGGGTGAAAGGTCCAAATGCTGGAGGAGCTGGGACACCAGGTTGAGAGGAAGGATAAGGATTAGGATGGGCAACATTGAGGTAAGCAGGGGTAGGGGCAAAAGGAGGAGGTATTCCAGATCCTGGATACATGCTACCTGGAGGGGTAAAGGTGTTGAAGGTGATGGCCCCTCCTGGAGGGAGACCATAGCCCGTAGGAGGTTGGGCAGGGGTATGGGAAAGAGCTCCAATGATACCGTCGGTGGAGTGAGATTCCCCTAGGGCGTTAGTGCCGCCGGGCTTGGGGAGGTCAGGAAGGACGGTATAAACATAACCAGATTGAGCATAAATAAGGTCATATTTCAAGGCAATTTGGAGGGCGGCTTCTTCGGTTTGAGGGAAATGGGAGGCGACATCTTTTCAAATGGGAGGTAAGAGAGAGTGAAGGAACCAGTCCATCTAAACCTGATCTTCAAAGGGTGGAGCTCAACATAAGCTTCTTCTACGCCGCCATTCCTGGACATGAGCAGAAAGGCGGGTTGAGGAGGATTAACGGAAGGAGGTTAAAAGCTCAGTACCAGTGTCGTATTAGAGAGGGAGCTGGAAATAAGATAAAAAGGCTTGGGCAATGGTCGCAAAAGTGGTATGGGAGGAGGTGGCCTGTTCAACATATCATTTAGAAGCTTCGCCTGTAAGCATGCGTTGGAACAATCTAAGACGAATAGAGTCATTAGTAATGGAATTGGAGGAACACCGCATATGGAAGGATCATATATGGTTGGAGGGATCCTCACTAGCAAGGCCTTCGAACTTGAGAATGTCGGAGGGGAGCTTGGTTGGCATAGCAGTCCAACTAACATCGTGGTGGATAGGATCATTAATCAGCTGATTGAAGTCGGGGAGACTAAGGCCGGCCATATAAGGGAGTAATGGGGCAGTCGAGGTAGGTCCCGAGGTGGTTCCACTGGAAACAGACCCAGCAGTAGTGCTGGGGTTACTGCTGGTGGTAGGCCCTGAAGTAGACAGGGTGAAAGTGACAGGGGGAGAACCTGAACAATCAGAGGAAGAGTCGTTGTGCGGACTCGGGAAAAGACTTACTCGATGACGACGGGAAGGAGGAAGTCGACCAAGAGGAAACTGAGGATGAAGGCCAAGAAGTCTCCAGGAGAGGCGCCTTGGGGGCGCAATGATGACAGGAAGAAGATAAACCGACGAGGGCAGGGGGGGACAAAATCAAGTGAGGTCAAGGGCAGAGAGGTGCAGTGACAATTGATTTTAAAGTCTTTTCTAGGTGGTGTTAACCAGGCACTTCTTCGCTTAGGGTCAGTGTGTGGCATGCGTTAATTTTAATTGTTTAAATCCAGACGTTTTGAGAGCAAAAGAAAAAGTGTGTTGCGTAATGGAAAAGAAATCTACAGTAAATAAGTCTGAAAGAACAGAAAATTAACAACTAACGATGCAACAATCTAACCCAAAAAGACGGTTCTCTCAAAACTGGTCTACAAGAGGGAAAAAACTAGGCAAAGCACGTGAAAAAGATGCCAATAGATCTAAGGTCTGGAGGGACTGGGATCTAAAGGGTAAATCTGCTGAAAAGTGGTGCATAGAACAACAAAGAGGCAGAGGCAAGGTTGCTGCTAAAAAGGAGGAGATCAGCTAAAGATATAAGAGACAAGGTGGTGGCCTTAGAAATGAACCCAAACAAAATGATAAGAGGTGGTTTTGAGAGGGAGAAGAGCTGATCTAAAGGGATCTGAAAAGGAGGTATCAGATCGGAGAAAAAGAGGGCTGAAACTCTGGAAATTCAGACTTCTGAAACAGTAAAGACTCGTCCCCAAAAAGTGGAGGGTACTAGAGCCCTAAGGGTCAAGATTCCCTCTTATTTGAGTGAAGCAGATCAGAAACAGGTCCAAATGGGCAGAGACAGAGGCTAGAAAACCCTGACAGAAGCTTCAGACAAACCCAGAAAAAGTGCTGAAAATTTTGCAGAAAAAGTGTAGGTCGCAGGTTCTGACCTGTTGTCAGTCCAGGTCGCAGGTTTGGGGCAGAAAAGTGCATCCTCAAGCTCAGGTCGCACTTTTTGGGCCGATAAGTGCGACCTACAGATCCGGCTCTCTCGGCGGCATATTTCAGAAAAATTTGTCGTCTCAGCTGCGACCGATGTCTGTCACCTGTGCAATAAGGCCAGAAACACACGGAAGTTAAAATGTGACTGTTTAAGGGTTTTAGGGGTGAAAATCACCATAAAAAATAGGAAAAACAAAAAATGGAAGAGAAACCCTAGGGTCTGAAACAACTGGATATGCAGGAATAGATAAAACAATAGCGGTCGCAAAAGAAAACCTGTGTGGAGTCGCCAATTGCTAGTATGATTCTTTCATCGTAAAAGAGCACTTTAGCTATGCATAAAAAATAGCCCTAACATCGATTATGGCTGCAAAATATCTTTAAGTTTGCTGCACAAATTCAGATCTAAGCACAAAATACATTAAGCAGATAAAATATAACATGGCTCCATAAATGCAATGGAAAAGACAAGAAGAATGTATTTAAAAGAATTTTGTATTATATTAAAGAATGGGGGACCTGAGAGGAAAACAAGAAAGGTGTCTTCCAGTTCTCCTCAGTGGGATGGGTTCTTGAAAGTCCTCAGTGTTTCAGATCTAACATTTCTCTCTCTTATGGGTGTAGAACAACAAACATAGAACTCAATGGGAGTTCACAAAACAAAATGGAAAATGGTGACCAAGAGTAGATCGAGAGTGATCTAATGCAATGAATCTGACTAATGAATGGGGAAAACCCCCCTATTTATAACAAAATATTGGGGCGGTCTAGAACTCGATGCATGAATAAAATATTATTAATGGAATTCTAGAAGCACCTTTTAGGAATATTTTATTATACTTGTTGGAGGGAAAAGGATTCTTGACTTGGGTCAATTCCTTTATTTATAAATAATAAATAAATAAATGATTTATTTATCATTTTAGGGGAATGATGGGAATAAATAATGGTTTATTTGATTATTTATGGATGATTTAGTCAAATTTAATTAAGAATATTATTTAAATAATGATTTAAATAACTTGTTCTTAGGAAATAATTAAATAAATAAAGATTTATTTAATTAATTGCTTTGTTTTGGGTTAAATATGACCAAATAAGTTATTTTATGTGGTGAAATAAATTTTACTTGGGGTAAAATTGGTCTTACATGGTGTACTTGGGTTCATCTAATAATAATAGGTTAGATGACCAAAAAAATGGTGTAACACGCCTTATCATAATATTGTCATTGTTGAGCGTGGGATGGTTGCGTAAGATTTACCAGTGCATTTTTTGTGCCGGTGGTGGATTTTTTGTTGGGGGGGGGGGGAGTATTGGTTCCCTAGCAGGGGGGGTATTAACCTCCTTGATGTTGATGATATGGCATCACCCTATTCGTCACATTCTATAGAGGTGTAGGGTGACTTTGGTGGTACTCAAGTTGTGATACGTTTGGAATAGAATTGTAAGAGTACCCTAGGCACTGATAATTGATTCTTGATTGACCTTGGTCTAAGGACCCTATCAAACCGTCAATGGTATTGGATGCACCTGGTAATTCACTACAAGTTTGCAGGCATTGGGCGTTTGGTAGGAAATTGTAAATATATCTTGATTGAGTGTAAATGAGTTCAAGTTGTTGGGCTTTGCTAATTTCGTCTTCCACTGAGGTATGTTTTTGCATGGCCACGTCTTTTGAAATCTCTGCAATGAGAGTTTTCAAAAATAATTCCAACAGAACTCTATGGTCAAGTTTGGCTTTGCATAAACTTCAACATCTCCGCCGTTCATGGGGATGGTCTGATGTATGAACGACTGTTGTTTGCCTAAAATGTATCAGAAGTTCCATTCCAAATTCATGATGAATGGGGAGTTGGAAATATGTGAGGAATGTAGTAGTGAGGGCGCTAAAGGTTCCATGCGATGTAGGCGATTTCTCGACATATTATTTCTCCACCAGCCCTATGAGGGTGTGTTGAAATAGTTAGTCAAATGGTATCATCAATGATACTATTCGATGCATATCACAGGTGGAAAGTCATTATTTGATTTTTGGGGTCTTCCTCTTACTTCCCTTCAAATTTTGGTATATCAGAAAGGCGATTCGTGGGTATGGGGGGCCAATTAAGTCCATGTGCAATGGGGTCATTCCTTAACTTCATTAGATATGGAGGATTTAGTGATGCTAAGAAGGGTAACTATGAATTGACTGCCATTGTACTCTGTTGAGAAAAAAATATTTGAATATGTTGGTTCAGGGGAGGTGCCTGGGGAATGTTACCTTGTGGCATACCCTGATGGATATTCTGCTAACTCCTCAGAGGGGTAGCTACCTTTTGACCTCGAGGGGTCACCGAAGGATTTGAGTGCGGTGACCCTGTTGGGGTTTCCACTGGTGTTGTGGTTGGTGACCCTTGGGGGTTTCCAATAAAAGATGCCCCGATAAAGGATGTTCAGATAATGGTGGTAGCGTGAGGTCCTCTACGCTTGAATGATGGGAGGGATGACACTCCTCCCTTTAATGGGGGGAGGTTTAAGAAACACCTAGATTGACGAGGTTCCATTGAGTCCCCTATGATGTTGTTGGGGCCCTTGTTTGATTAATAGAAACTCCAACGATCTCACTGTTATTGGTAAAGAGCAGGCATAGGCACATGACATTGGCATTCACTGTTGCCTCAAGGGCAGAGCAACATTGGGGGCTAACGTTGTTGAATTTTTCATTGGTAACAAAATCCAGGCACGGATATAGGCCCAATAATTGTGTTTCACAATTTTTTGCAACACCAGAGGAAGAAGTAGCCTGCACCAAATTTTTTGGTCCAGCCATAAACAGGACCAAAATGGAGATTATGTTGTTGGGGCCCTCATTTTGAAAAACCTTGTTTTGAACGTTTTGAATTGAAACAATGGCCAGATTTTGGGGTTGCGGAACGAGGGCACATGGCAGCCACAACCAAGTCACAACCACATCAAACGGCATAGCTACCAAGGTTGCGAAGGAACAGGCACATAGTGGAGGAAACTAGATGCATAAGTGCAGATAAGGAGAAGATATAGCAAAAGAACGCAAGAGAAACACACAGATAATCAGAGAAAATCTAGAAGCAGCTGAAGAAGGACATAAGAAGAACTAACAGTCGCGACAGCGGGTGAATAAATAGCCGTCACCCGGAAGAAATCAAGAGAGAGAGAGAGCGACTGAAGGAGAAGAAACACATGCTACAGCAGGAACCTAGATTATGGATGAGGTCTCTGTAGTTCCTAGGGTTCTATTGATGTACATCTCTATTCCGCAAGGCATATGTATTAGATTTGTAAGCCCATTGCAAAGCTATGTAACTGTGGATTTGGCCGAGAGCTTAATATAATTGCAGGTTACTGTCTATTTGTGTGATTCACATGCATGTGTGTTGGTTGATATGCTTTAAAAATTTCATTTGCTTAGTATCTGTATGTTCTCTGAATGATGTTGTGTATGTGATTCTATCTATGCAATCTAACCACTAATGAGAATGAGTTGCGGATCTGTTCCTTGCCACTGGTCTACTCCCCTTATACATGTGGTCGCGGCACGCCTCGGGTGAGACTCTCTACTCTCCAGAGTAGGGTGATAATGTCGGCGTGATCCTAGACTACAGCGGATTCCTTTGTTGGCCACAACTCCTGAACCTGGGTCTTGCCCGCGAGACCTGATCACTCGCCAAAAAATGGTTCCGTTGCCGGGACCCGCATGATATGAGGGGATCTAGACCATGGTATCGCGGATCTTCAAAGGGGAGATACAACGATGGTGGGATAATCATTTAGACCATTTCATTGCTCAGCAAGTAGAGTTGACTAAGAAAGGGGAGGCAGCAATCAAGGAACTCGTCCTTTTCTCAGATTTAGCTGGTGATACGTACGAAATTTTCTGGGGAAAGTTCCCTACCGACCTTTACAATTGGTTGCGGAGGTTACAGATGAAGGTGCCTAGAGATGGCTCGCGGAAGATAAACCGCAGGTGGGCGCACGAAGATCTGGTGGCTCTGCATCGTTTGAACACCGAGTTGACCCGTGCGGTGGATTTTTGGGTGGAGACCATGTTGGAAGGATACATTGTGGAGTTTTCTGTTGAGTGCTATCAATCCTTCTCGAAGGCCGAGGCTATCTTCCGCTCCGGGCTCAGAGGGAAGTTTCTTAAGGAGATTCCGCTGTGGATTAAAGCTCTGATGGTGGATGAAGGGTTGATAGAATTCCACAAGACGAGTATGGAAGCGTAAACCACCAGTGCTGGGGGAAGGATTGAAGGGATCGATGCTACGTAGAGTGTGACGCGCAGAGTGGGAAATGGATGCTGAGGCCGCAAGGACGTTGAGGGAGCGACGTGCACATTGGCGGGCACAGATTGCCGATAGGTGGCGAAGACGGGTGATGCGAGATTTGAAAAGACGAGAGATCGAGAGGAAGAATCAGAAGGAGGCACCTCAGAGGGTAGGAATTATGGACGGGGATACCTAGGGACGAGAAGGGACCGTTGTGGGAGTGCGATGGGTGCATGGGAGCCTAGCCAAGCGAGCAAGGGAGACGGTGATTGACGAAGTATGCAGCCCGAGGAAAGTTCCAATGGTGAGTGGTACGTTGTGATGCAGTAGTTGTTTCAAGAGTGGACAACATCCAGTTCTCCAGGCTACCATACTCCCCCCAATCTGCATGGCCAGGATCCATACCTTCCCCTGGTACTTTATCAACATTTGAGTAATAGTTTCGTTAAATTTCAAGCATTGAGTCAATTGCACAATAGTTCAGTGTCAACGGCGACACCCGTTAGTAGTAGTAGCACTAGTAGTATTGCATTCCCGAGTGGAACAGTCACGAAACCAGGACCCGGAGGATTTATCCTGGTCAACCCGCCGCAAGTGAACATGGCTAGGTCTTTTACCTGGTATCCCGAGTTCTCGGGCCGGGGTAATGATGATGTAGAGCAACACTGGTATCTGTGCGAAGCCATTTGGAGGGCTCGGTAGACGCCGGACGCAGGGAAACTAATAGAGTTCCAAACCATGCTCAGAGAGAGGGCTCTGCGATGGTTCATCAAGTGGTCCGAGGCCCACCCGAATCCCGTCATTACGGATGTGAAGCAAGATTTTGTCCGGGAATTTAAGCTTCCCCAGACGGACCAACAGGGCCTGTCCGAGCTTTGGGAAATTAAAGAGAAGGAAGGAGAAACCGCATGGGAGCTAATGCGGTGATTCAAGGACGCGATCGGGAAACTCAGTTACCCGATCGATTCAAACCATCATAGGGACTGGTTCATCAAGGCTTTTCTTCCCTTGACGTGAACCCCCCTCACCAAACAAAAGATTGACAATCTGCAGGACGCTTTGGAGCAGGCCATGAAGATCGAGGCCATGGCGGGCTAGCCTCAGGAATATCAAGGAGGGCCGGGCCCGCAGGATCCCTCCTTGGTGGAATTGGAGCATCAGATAGCTAGCCTGACCTAAAAGCTCAAGGAAATATAGCCAGAGCGGACAATGAAACGAATGTTGTAGTACCTTGCTGATGAAGGCCAATAATAGCAACAAGTGTCCTGAGCTGCGTGGGCGGAGGTGGGACCCTACCGGTCTGACAATTCAAGGGACATGCCCAGGGCAGCACGACACGAATCCGGGGGTATACCGAGGTACAACGACCTTACGTGGGGTTCCCCTCCCAACTCAACGCAGCCGCCACGGAGTATTGTGAGATTTGCCGGACTATGGGACATCCACCTCGGATGTGCCCGATCCTACAGAAGTATTCCAACGTGCCAAACAACGTATATTGTGAGCTTTTCACTTCCATGACTCACAAAACTGAGCAATTCCGGGCTCTCGATGCACTCGCAGACCGGTTGGACCGACCCTCCTATAGGGTGAATGAGGCTCCTAGAGGAAGAGGGGGCGGGGCGCGCGGAGGCC
>JAXQQM020086489.1:0-28097 GCA_034641835.2 Pinus albicaulis
TTTTATAAGTAACTAAATTTAATTTTTTATTACATGTAACTAAATTTAATTTACAATACAAAAGGAAAAATGAAATACTTCATAGGACTTTAATGTAAATGGGATCTTCAATAAATGCTTAAGTGGAAGTGGTGATATCCCAATCAACGAAGGTTCCAAATAATTGGGCATCTTCCATGCCTTTTCCATGGTCTCACATGTGCAATTATGTTATTTTGAGCGACTAGGTGCATGGTGTCCTCTTATCATGCATCAAAATGGGAAAGAAATGGAAAAGACGGGAGAATAGATATAAATAATTCGAGTTTGGCTAAAGCATGGGAGGAAATACTAATGTGATCTCTATTTGAGTTCATGTTGAGGAGTAATACATTAAAAGTGAATATTTATGCTAATTAGAGTTTGGGTTCTATATTATATATGGGATTTAACATTGAAAACTAAAAAAGATAAATAAACATACTAATTTAGTAACCAAAACTTCGACGCATGTTCACCTTGGGATAAAGAATCTTTGTTTGCGAAGATCAAACCCCGTCAAGGCTTAGACAAGTCGTACGATAGACTCATTTAAAGCATGTTCAAAGACCAAAAAGTAAACAACTAATGCAAATCATCAAGCTACTAATGCAAATAATTACTGGATCTCTCATGCGTGTGATTACATCGATATGCCAACCCGCAGCGTGCCGCTGCTGAAACAACAGTGTTATTTGAGTTTTATTAATTTGCAGCGACAGTAAAGCATTGGAGGAAGAGATAGGGCATCCGAGGACGGCCTATATAAACGGCTATGCATTGGAATAAATTAATTTATATATTTAAACAATTTAATTAAGTGTTTTGAAGTATTTCTAATAATATAAGAATTATACATTTTGCTAATTATAAATCTTGCTAACAATTCAAAAAGTGAAAATATAAGACTTTTTTACTTTTCATTATTCGATAATGTTTTATTTTTATTTTAAAAGTAACATGTGTCAATTTCACATTAGCATTATATTGAGTTGTAGAATGCATTGATGCAATTACATTTGAGAGTGGATGCATTTTATGTAATTCAGTTAAACTTAACAAACCTCAAATGCTAGCAAAGAAAAATATTTCAAGGGATGATACAATGACATGTTTTCCTAGACATGGCAGGATGAAAACACTAAAAAATAAAATAGAGACAAGCTTTCATTATTATGATTATTCCCAATTTCATTATTATGATTATTCCCAATATTGCACTCAAGACTTAAGACTTATTAATGTTTGGCAAATCTCCACATCATGTTTACAAATTCCATATGTATAATATATCCTCCAAGGTAATGTAATCAATATACTTTTATCAAATCCAAAAAAAATTTATGAATTAATAACATGGTTTTCACTTAAATCATGCCACCTAAAATCATTAATAACATGATGTTAATGAGACTTATCTACGTGCGTACAACTTGAGTGGACCTAATGGTTAAGAGAATGTGTTTCCTCATAACATGTTACAGGTTCAAAACCAGGGACCTAATGGTTAAGAGAATGTGTTTCCTCATAAGAGGTCACATGTTCAAAACAAGAGAGGGTAGTCTTTGTTAGCAGTCAAATCACTGCACAGAGGTGGGTCCCACGTCCCACAAATAAAGAGGTCTCATTCACTAATTTGACTGCACTAAGATGGGTCCCTTGTCCCACAAATAAGGTCTCATTCACCAATTTGTTGTCTCTCTTGGCCGTGACCTTAAAATTAGATAATAATAATAATAATTAATTGGCTCTTTCTAAAAATTATAATGTATATTAAATTTATATTTTCAAATAATCAAACCCTAGGAAGCAAGGAAAATCGTTGTGATAAACAATATTTTTAAAATATTGATTCCTAAGATTTATTAATCTCTTTATTAATCATGTGAGTTTTTCATCATTTGTATTTAAAATATTTATTCCTAGCCTTTACTAATTTTTTTTGTTTTTTATAGGTATCCCTTGGCCTTGTTGATCTCTTATGTTCTTAATATTTTTCCCTTAGGTTCTCCAAATATTGGGATTTAAATATTAGTCCTAGACTTTAATACTAATGCATGGTCCAATTTCACATTATGAAAAACACTGACTCAATATGAAAATCAACCATGGGAAACCATTGTTAATTAGCATTAGCCATAGTCGATCAATGTCATCCATGATCAAATGTCACATTCTCACAAATATTCTCCTTGTCGTCATCAATAAGAAATTTGAATGGACATAGGAACGTGCAACAAGTTTTGAATAGTTGAAGAATTTGTTGACAAATTCTCTAGTGTTAAAGATTTCAATTCCAGACAAAGAGTTTGTAGTGTGCACAGTTGCTTGCAAGAGAGGACTTGGTGGAGTCCTTATGCAGGAGGGACAGGTGGTATGTTACGAATCAAGGAAACTGAATGAGAATGAGAAAAATGATCAGACACATGATCTTAAGTTGGCAACGATCATCCATGCATTAAAGATGTGGAGGCATTATCTTCTTAACAAGAGGTTTTAATTGATGAGCGACCAAAGTGGATTGAGGTATCTATTTGATCAAACAAATTTGAATGCTAGGCTAGATGGTTAGCCATGATCAATGAATTTGACTTTGAGATCAGGTACATTAAAGGTAAAGAGAACATGGTTGCAGATCCTCTTAGCAGGAAAATACAGGTAAATCACATAGTAGCCATGATTTCATAAGGGACATATTGACAGGATCAGATATTATGGGTAGGTCAACAGGATGACAGTTATAGGGATCTTATGCACAAGTTACAATAGGTTACATGTGATTAGGATGTGGACTATGATCTCACAGTAAATGTCTTGGTCATGTTTAGGGACAAGATATATGTGCCAGATAGTAATGAGCTCAAGAATCTTATCTTGAGGGAATTTCATGCTAAACTGTATTCATGTCACCGAGGATACGAGAATAAATTGACAACAGTGAATAAGTTCTATCATTGGTCGAATATGAATAACAACATGGCATAGTTCATGGCTAGATGTTTGGATTGTCAGTAGGTGAAGGTAGAAAGTAAGCATCCAGGTGGACTACTACAATCGATTTTGATTCCAAAGTGGAAGTGGGAGGTCATTTCCATGTATTTCATCACAGGTTTGTCGAAGACATCTAGACAACATGATTCTATCATTGTTATGGTAGATAGGTTGAAAAAGGTAGCACACTTCATTCCAGTGAAGTCTACATGTTAAGCTAACAATGTATGACAGGTATCCATCAGAGATGTAGTGAGGCTACATGGAATTCTACGTAATATCATATTAGGCAAGGATGCTAAGATCACTTCCAAGTTTTGGAAGGAGTTCTTTGTATATTTTTGGATAGAGTTGGCCTTCAATTCAACTTATCATCTTATGACAAATGGATAGACAGAGAAGGTCAATAGGATATTGGGGGAAATGTTGAGGGTGTATGTGATGCATCAACAGAGGAGATAGGAGGAGTACCTTCCATTGGTTGAGTTTACTTACAACAATGGGTATCAGGAGTCACTGAGGATGACTCTATTCGAGTCACTTTATGAGCGGAGTTGCAATACACCCATCAGTTGGAGTGATCGAGTGAACGGGGTGTTTATAGGACCGGACATGTTGGCATAGATGGAACAGGAAATGCAGGTAATCAAGAATAATATAATAACAACACATGGTAGGCAGAAAATTTATGCATATGGGAGCAAGTGTACTTGCACATCAAGTCCAAGAAGAGCTCCTTGAGTATTGGGTCATATGCAAAGCTAGCACCTCGTTTTTGTGCACCTTCCAAGATTCTTGAAAGGATTGGACCGGTAGCCTATCAACCTGCACTACCTTTGACAGTGAAATTCCATGATGTTTTCCATGTTTCATTAATAAAGAAGTAAGTTAGAGATTTTGATCATGTGATTAACTGGTCTGTATTGCAAGTGGAAACAGAAGGAGAATTTTAGCCATAACCTAAGTGTATTTTGCAGAGAAATATGCTCATTCTCCGGAACTGAGCAATCGAGCAGGTTAAAGTGCAGTGGCAGCACTTTGGGCCTAATTAAACGACATGGGAGATGGAAGATCAGATGCATGATATGTATCCGTCTCTATTCGTTGGTTGAGCGAATGTTTTTGGTATATGTTTGGGTGTGATGTTTTGGTATATGTACATATGTATATGGATGTAAATATCACCATGAGTTGTGTTATAAAGCTGCAATCATTAGAGGAATTTTGAGGTCTAAAATGGGCTTCCTAAGGAAATTATAAAATAATAGTGGAAATAATAAAATGATATTAGATTACATCATCAAATGTTAAAGGGAAAAAAGAAAAAACTACTTTTTCAACACGTATTTTCAACTTAATTCCCTATTGGTTTACTCAAATTCGAGCAGGAACATTCATTAGAAGAAAAATTTGATTCCTCATCCAAGGAGTACCCATGTTGCACAATTTCTATGGATCCTTCTACACTAAAAATGATAAATACATGAAAATCGTGATTGCAATAACGTTTTTTCCTGTATTTCTCATTTTTCATGTAGCAGGGTCCATCAAAAGTATGAAACATGGGCACTCTATGGATGAAGAATTTAAATTTATCTAATCCGCTTTTCTGCTGAATATAAACTTAGGGGAGATAATTTGAGAATATGGTTGAAAATAAGTTTAATTATTTTATTATTTTTTTAATCTTTTACTTTTTACTCCAAAAATAGAGAATCATCCTCTTGCTTTGTCAGTACTATCATCTTGAATCCTATTAGTTCTTATAAAGTTTATTTGTTTGTACATTTTTCTTAGGAGGCCCATTTTAGACCTCAAATTTTCCTTCTAATTAAGTAAGAAAGCATATATGCCACATGGTTGCATACATGTCGTCATGTTTGCCACGTTGGCTCATGCCGCAGACGATTGTAAATACAACAACGAGGTAACTTATAAAGCTTCATGCGTATGTTTTTCGTAATTCTTTGCTATTGTAGGTGTCAGTTGTTAATCAATTATGTGTTCCCCCACCTGGGCGGGGGGTTTCTGTAAAAGCTCTGATAAAAAATTCATGTAAACAAAGTTAATAAATGAAAAATAATAACCATGGTCATGGGACATGTATTCCAAAATGAATGCTAGGACAAATATCCTAGTGTGGGTGTTCATTTGGTTTATTATGGCTAAGAAAAATGGAAAAGGCAATGGAAAAGGCTTTGGAAATGCAAGTTCCATTAATTGGCAATTTATTTATGAAAATAATGGAAATTAGAAGGAAATGAAGGTGAAAGGTCATGGGTTGCATGTGAGGAGGAAAATGAAGGAAAATAATGGAAATTTGAAAAAAATAGAGGCATCGTTAATAAAAAGGATTATGAGGATCAGTTGGTACCTTTTGTCAGTTCAGTTTTGCAACTCTTTGTCCATTCTCTCTCTCTCACATACTCTTGGACACTTAGAGATTTCTTGGAGAATTTCAGCATTGCATCAAGGAAATCAAAGGAAGGACAATGAAGACAAAGGGAAGAAAGATCAAGAAAGGAATAGAAGTATCGAGAAGTTATGGCAGGATCAGTTATCGATTTGTATGTGTGATTTCCTTGCTATATTTTTCATGTATGTGTGTATTTGACTCTCTTTTTGTTATTGGCATGGGTTTTTCCAGGTGTGACAGTGTTCTTCAGCCTTGCCTTTCCATTTATGGATAACCATGATGTGATGGGTTCTCTTTTACTTAGTCAAGTTGGATTTTCATATGGTTGCAAAACTAAGTGAGGTGGTCTCTAAAAGAAAGAAAACGAGGCCTAGGAATCCCTGGACCGAAGAACGTGGGATTGCAGTAAATTTGAATTTTGTGTATCTTGGTAGGCCTAGGAATCCTCGACCAATGAATGGAGGGATATACGGTAAATCCTAGAGGTGTGTGCCCTCGATCAGTCCTAGGAATCCTTGACCAGTGAATGGAAGGATATATGTTAAATATTGCAGGGTAGAGTCTCGATTAGGCCTAGGAATCCTCGATTGGTGAATGGTGGGATATATGGTAAATGCTAGAGACTAGGAGGCAAGAAAATTCCTCATATTGTAGGTGTAGAAATCCAATGGCATCCATGCTTGTTTAGGGCCTAGTGATCTGGTAAATTCTGGTAACACCTGGATTGATTTGGTTTTGAGTCCCACATTCATGCTTGGAATATGGCACGAGGGTGATTGGCTGAAAGAAATATTTGGTTCAGCCAATCTATGGTAGGGTTTTTTGTGGAAGTCCCATACCTGGTTGGCTTTTGCATTTATTAATAATAACTTCTTCTACGTGGTATTTCATGACATGTAAATTTACTAGTTTATATGTGGATTTTATGGTTGTTATATCCTTGTTATTTATGTCGGTTATATGTTGGTTATGAGCATTTTTAATGATAGACTTAATGTATGGATCTCATCATGTTTTCATTAGCAATTGAATGTACAATGGATGTATGACCTAATATATGATAATGCAGCTAAAGTGATAAGGAAACAATGCTTCCTTACAAATCTCAAATAAGTATGAGACCCCTATGCTTAGATATGTTATTATTACCTGTAGATTGCATATTTGTGACATTTTTTATGAAATTATTTTCATGGCTAGTAGGGGTCAGATCAAGTACCTGTACCAATGATTGCAATAGTATATTTGTTCCATTTTTTATTATTCATTTATGGAAGTTTCATGCAGTTCTGGGAAGTTCCCTGAGATCTAACTCTGAAAAAGTGGCTTAGAATATGGGTTCGTTGGTAGATATTTACCTGAAAATTTCCATATTCGTTGGCATGTCTTGTTGTGGGAGTGGCTGGAAGGCCTCTATCGCATGCATTGCTTGTCATGGGAGAGGGTGAGGATCCAGATCAGTGAAATGCTGAGTTTTCTCAAGGCTTGGCCACCTAGAAGGGTTGGTTGGCTGCTGAAGGTTTTATAGCATCTGTGGAAGATCAGTTTGGTTTATTTATGTCATTTCCACTTCCTTAAATGTACATGGGGAGTTGAATCACATCATAGTTGGCTCTCGTCACATGTTTACCCCAGTGGAACAGTTAGCTTGGGAAAATGTGGGAGGAGGGTGTTACAGTGTTCAATTAGATTTGTGTGACCTATCATTTCCATTTTTTAACGAGAGTGTATTTTCTTAGTAAGAAAATTAGAGAGTGTTTTTTTATGTTCTCATGGAGCGAAGCCTTGCTCAAGGAGAATCAACTAGTTTTAGGTGCCACTTTGGTTTGGTATAAAATTTATCCTTGGATGTGATTCATTTATTTTTTTCATTAGAGGAATGGTCTCATCCAAAGAAAGAAGACTTAGGCGTGTAATGATTTTGTTGCTAATGAATTGCAATATTTTCTTTTTGTAAGTTATTCTATTTCATTATGTAATAAAAACAATATATTACATTAGCATAAAAGCATGAATAATACTAGGTGAGATAACAACAAGATAGAAGATTATCCTGTCAAAGTAGAGAAGAGATCCCATATAGGCTATTTGAACATAAAGACTAGCTAGAAGCTAAAACCCAAAATATATTGTCACGAGGGAAACCAAGAAACATTAGGCCAACATTTGAAGAGTCATTCGTCTTAAGGTTTTACAAACAACATAGAGGGGTTTCCATGACCGAAACCAAACCATCACTAGAATTGATGATCTATGGTGCATGAAAATTTTGGTCAAAAAACGAAAATACATGAAGAGAAGAAGTTGAATTCATGACTGAAACCTGTAATTAGGGTGAGGTAGAATCCATAGGAGCATCGTCGACATTCAAAATATCAATAGGATTGTCCTGGGATCATCCAAGAGCATTTTAAAGGATGACACCCCTATGCTTCTTGACCAACCATAGGTTGAGAATAACTTGGCAATATCTCTACTTTTCTAAATTATCCAAATGTTATTGAAGGTCAATGTCATCTTACTCTTGATTCAAGATAACATTGGCCACAATTTTTTTTTACATGCTAGTATAACTCAACAATACAATAAAACTTAGCATCCCTAGTGTGACTAAATCCAAGTTCCAGCACAAATTCATGAACCATTGAATTCACTACCTCATCACTCCAAGAGACTTATTCCTCCTTAACCAAGTTCTTAATTTAATGCAACATTTGTTGAATGGTGGGTGGGATACAGTGATTAAGAGCTTCAATTATAACATGAGCATCATTCTTAGCTCTGTTAGACCTTAGATGGGCCTTTCTATGAGAGTTGAAGCGAAAAGCCATAGGTGGAAGATGACAATAGCATGATCAAGACAAGAATAATTGAACTATAAATGTGCTTTACCATAACCACAAATCGCAGGTCGATTGGGGAAAGAGGAGGTGCTAAGATCCATCTCAAGGCATCAAAGTCGAAAGCCAAGGAAAATATTAGAACCTTCATCATTAAAAATCCTATTTCCTTCCTGATAATCATTGTGTCCTACAACTTTAGAAGAACTAGACTCCATCAGTGAAGACTCTATATTATTTTCCCCGCTAATCAATAACTAGTTCAAATGTTGATGGTCTACATGTGAGAGATTGTCCTTGAGCCTACACATGGAGGGTTGCAAGATCATATAATCATTTATACATGTATGTTGTTCCTTTGAGCCTCGAATTACCATATACGAGGATAATGTGTTGCAAATTGGTAATTGAATAATCTTGAAGAGATTTGGAATGGAATTCCATCCAGTGACAACCCTCTAATCTAGTTGATTCTTATCTAGGATGTTACATTAGCCCTTGTATAAAATCTAACAATGGGATTCAATCTAATCTTATAATGTGCTAAAACAAAATACTGAATTCTTCCTACAATTTGCGGAAACCAAATACGATCGCACAATCACATAAGAAGTAAGAGAAAGAAACAATCAATCACACAAAAAAAAATGTATTTGAGGAAAGAAACTGCTCAAAACCCTGCTATCTATATATTGCCTAAAGTCAACATCAAGAAACAATACAATGTTATTTCTCTTCCTGAGAAACCTTTGCACTCTGCTAACTGTATCACGTTGATCGTGCTCGAATCTGGCTTGCAATTTAAGCAAGTTTGGTCCTCTATTTAACCTTTTTCTTTCCTAGGCCTAGCCTGCCTTCCTTACGTATTCTTGGGCTAATTGAGCCCTTATTAATTAGGAAAATCCCAATTAATGATTGCGTAATACCTTCAAGCCTTCTCGATGACCTTGTGCATGACTTGTACAATTTTCTAATTATATAAATGATAGTTATCTTCCCTTTAACCTCAAACTCAATTGGGCCTCCCTTAGAACTAACATGCAACTGATTGATCACTACTTGTGTATTGAATCTGATTTAATTCATTGGACCTCTCACTGGCTCATCTCTCAATTAAAACTAATTAAACTGATTTTAACTCAATTAATTGAGTTAACTAATTACAACTCACAAATAACTATAACTTAACCCCCTAAAATCATGGGAGAACTCTACATGCCTCCTCTCTGACCTCTAACTCAAATTTCCAAAGCTAGCTAAGTCTTCATGTCTCAGTTAACTAATACAAGTTGTCATGAGATGAAATTACATTTTTTGTTCCAATTTAATTAAGGGAAAATTAAATCTAAAACCCCATAGGATACCATTTATAGGTGTCATTTCAGGATGCCATTTTCATTATTTTTTTGTTGCCAATTTCAAAATCCCTACCAATATTTTCTCTATAAATCGTATTCCTTGCCTTGAAGACTCCATTTATCTAAAAAGATCCAACATTAAATTCACATAAATTAAAATCATTTTTGAGATTAATGTTATTAATTTTATAATCACTTTAATTTTAAATTTAACTTTCTTGTTTATATTACATTTACTTCCATCCTCAAAAGTTATCCCTTTGTTTTGCTTGAACCATAATATTATGGTGCTCTTCGAACAAAATATATATATATATATATATATATATATATATATAATCTTCACAAACCCTAATCAAAAGTTGAAACGAGTCTTTCAAAAGTAACTTTGTTTCTTGCCAACCATCGAGACCGTGAAAGGATTGATGCTTTTATTTGACTTTATGATTATCCAGCTAGCCTTCCAAAGCTTTTTGGGTAGAATCTCATATCAAATCTCTCGTATCCTCCTAATGGCAACACATACTTTTAAAAAGTAGCGAAGTATTAATTGAGACGAGTCTTTGCATTTCTAAATTAAATTTAATCCTATAGGATATGCATATATGACGATAAAGTACCTGAACGCCCCGTCCCGTCCTCCCTTCCCATCTCGTCCATCGACGCAGACAGAGTTCGTCCATCGACGCAGACAGAGTAGGTCCCCGCATGTAGAAAAATCACACATTACTGAAAAATTAATCACGTAAACTCAGAATATCCGAAACAAATGTTACCTCGGCATTAGACCACCGACGACGATTCGTTAAGATTCCATTACAGGTTGAACACAAGGCTCCAGAGTCCAAATTTATTTTATTAGCCCAATCCTCGTTAACGGATGTTGACGAGAGGCGTCGGCGCCGCCGTAATTTCTGTCACATTAAATGTGAATGGAACGGTTGACCTGGACATATAATCTGTTCCATTTAACAACTTATGTTCCACTATAGACCATGGATCGAACCGAGATTCCGCCCATACAATCCCAAAATCCGGCAATTATCTTCAGCGTACCATGCTTTCAGTGACATTAGAGGCCGGCGGGTTGATCACATGGTATAAAACCAATCTGTCGGTGGTGGCTGATGGTCAGCGTCGGGTGTAACGCGAGCTTTCGTTAATGGCGGGCCTCACTCCTTGCATGCTGACCCTGTGCAGTACCTGATTTTATATCAAGTTTTGAAATTTGACAATATTACAAACTTTTGTGTACGTAATAGTTAATGTAAATAAATTTGTAAGTAGGTAATAGTTAATGTAAATAAATGGTAAGAGAAATATCTTCTCGCAACGTGATTGTTATTGAGTGAATGAACTCGCTGCATAACATTTATTCAGCAATTAAGGGAAATCCATTGCCTGGTTCAATTAAATATAGTCGTGTCTAATTACTCTGCTACAATTGAATGGTTAAATTAATATAGGTGTCTAATTTCTCTCTACAATTCAAGAAATCCATGGCTCCGGCTAATTAAATATAGTCGTGCTAATTTCTCTCGCTACAATTAATTCTTTAAATTAAAATATACTTGTGTTTAATTCTTCGCTACAATTGAATGTTGCCATTTCCGTGATATACATGGCCCGGTTGAATTAAATATAGTCGTGTCTAATTTCTCTCGCTAAATTGAATGGTTAAATTAAATATAGTCGTGTTTATTTTCTCTCAGCAATTGAATGTTTATTTATCAAGGGTGAAACCAATGGGTCATTTTATGGGGGGTATTTGTGTGGTATGTTCCTACCTTTTCTACCGTGTGAATGCCATCACAAGCGTATATACTTCGCTCCTTTATCACTAGATCAGTGGTGGTTAAACAAACAAAAGTTTAATCAATATTAAATAACCGCATTTTCCTTTATGGGCGATTTATGGATATAACCAGATTAACATCGCTTCCAATTGATCAACATGTGTCGCTTTTATCCGTCCATCGGGGACTTCCCGACTATTTAAGGCCCTTCGGCCTAAACAACGCCGAGCCACTTTCCAAATAAATAGATGATGCAGCTTTATGCTTTTCGGTATTACAAATAGTTCAGCTATATCTCGATGACCTTCTTGCTCATTCTATGAAATGTCGAGATCACCCGGAACACCTTAGAGGTATATTTCTAGGCTGTCGACATTATAATATTAGGTTGAATCCTCATAAGTGTGTCTTCTACATCGAATGCAGTCGGATCCTAGGTTTCGTAGTGTCCAAAGAAGGCATCCGAATCGATCCTTTGAAAGTCGAGACAATCGTCAATTTTCCTCCTCCTCCTTTTGTTCATCATCATCGACGACCTTCAAAATATCAATGGGCTTGTCCTGGTATCATCCAAGAGCATTTTAAAGGATGACACCGCTATGCTTCTTGACCAACCATAGGTCGAGAATAACTTGGAAATGTCTCTAGCTTTCTAAATTATCCAAATGTTATTGAAGGTCAATGTGGTCGAGGACAACATTGGCCACAATTTTTTTTTTTTACATGCTAGTATAACTCAACAATACAATAAAACTTAGCATCCCTAGTGTGACGAAATCCAAGGTCCAACACAAATTCATGGACCATTGAATTCACTAGCTCATCACTCCAAGAGAATTATTCCTCCTTAACCAAGTTCTTAATTTAATGCAACATTTGTTGAATGGTGGGTGCGATACAGTGATTAAGAGCTTCAATTTTAACATGAGCATCATTCTCTGCTACACCTTAGAGGGGCTTTTCTGTGAGAGTTGGAGCGAGGAGCCATAGGGTGGAAGATGACAATAGAATGATCAAGACAAGAATAATTGAACTATAATTATGCTTTACAATAACCACAAATTGCAAGTCGACTGGGGAAAGGGGAGGTGCTAAGATCCATCTCGAGGCATGGGAGTCAAAAGCCAAGGACAAGCTCTAGACCCTTCAGCATTAAAAAGCCTATTTCCTTCCTGATAATCATTGTGTCCTACAACTTCAGAAGAGCTAGACTCCACCAGTGAAGACTTTGTTTTATTTTCCCCACTAGTCAATAACTAGTTCAAATGTTGATGGTCTACATGTGAGAGATTGTCCTTGAGCCTACACATGGAGGGTTGCAAGATCATACAATCATTTAGACATGTATGTTGTTCCTTTGATCCTTGAATTACCATATACTAGGATAATGCGTTGCAAATTGGTAATTGAATAATCTTGAAGGGGTTTGGAATGGAATTCCATCCAATGACAACCCTCTCATCCAGTTGATGCTTATCTAGGATGTTACATTAGCCCTTGTATAAAATATAACAATGGGATTCAATCTAATCTTGTAATGTACTAAAACAAAATATTGAATCCTTCCTACAATTTGTGGAAACCAAATACGATCGCATAATCACATAGCAAGTAAGAGAAAGAAACAATCAATTACAAAAAAAAAAATGTATCTGAGGCAGAAAACCTGCCAAACCTCAGCTTATTTGTATATATATTGCATAAAGTCAACATAAATAAAAAATACAATATTATTTCTCTTCCTGAGAAACCTTTGCACTCTGCTGACTGTATTACTGTGATCCTGCTTGAATCTGGCTTGCAATTTAAGGAAGTTTGGTTCTCTATTTAACCTTTTTCTTTCCTAGGTCTAGCTTGCCTTCCTTACACATTCTTGGGCTAATTGAGCCCTTATAAATTAGGAAAATATCAATTAATGATTGTACAATACCTTCAAGCCTTCCCAATGACCTCATGCATGACATGTACAATTTTATAATTATATAACATATTTATCTTCCCTTTAACCTCAAAGTCAATTTGGCCTTCCTTAGAACTAACATGCAACAACTATTTATAGTAAATTATCAGTTAACTGATTGATCACTACTTGTGCATTAAATATGATTTAATTCACTAGACCTCTCACTAGCTCATCTCTCAGCTAGAACTAATTAAACTGATTTTAACTCAAGTAATTGAGTTAACTAATTACAAATCACAAATAACTATAACTTGACCCCTAAAATCATGGGAGAACTCTACATACCTCCTCTCTAACCTCTAACTCGAATTCCCTAAGCTAGCTAAGTCTTCTCGTCTCAGTTAACTAATACAAGTTGTCATGAGATGAAATTACATTTTTTCTTCCAATTTAATTAAGGGAAAATTACGAATATGGCCATATTTATAAAACTTTCCCATCGAATAATACAGAACAACAAGCAAGCCAGCAAACAAAGAATATAGACCAGGAGAGGGATCGCAATGATGGCTTCACAATAGTTACAAACAGAAAAAGAAACAATAAACAACATGCAAATCAGCAAAGTGTGCCTACCCAGAAGAACACAGAAAACCATTATGAAATCCTATAGGAAGAAGGTGAAACTATGCAAGCAGAGGAGGAAAGCCCGATGCACGAATAAGGAAGGGAAAGCCCAGTGCCAGAGCAAGGAACGGTAATGTGAAAAGAAAATAACCACAAGAGCCAAATGAAATGGAAGACAACAGTATAATGGAACAAGAACCAATCGACATAAAACACAACAAAGAAGATTTAAGTGCAGAAGAACGAGTTTTAAAGTGGTTACTACATGAATGGAGAAACCTGGATGATAGATTTATTCCTGAAGATACGAAGAAATTATACAAAGAAACTTTTTAACACTACATAACAGCTCAAGTGCAAAAAGAAGTAAGTACTCTTGAACCCATCCCAACCAAAGGATCAAGTCAACAGCAAAAAGGGGGAAAGAAAAAATGAAGAAGGACATTACATGATTCAATACAGCTGGTAGGCGAGATGTTAATTAATACTGGGAAGATAATACCGTTAACAACGATATTTTAACAAATACCAAAGGTTAACCAATGAAAGTAATCTCCTGGAATATTAGAGGCCTAAATAGTAAAGGAAAACAGTGATATCTAAAGGAAAGATTAAAATCGGAGAAACCACAAGTAATGATGCTTCAAGAAACTAAAGTATCGAGCCAGAAAATAGAAAATATACTCAAATAATTTAAACCACACTTTGAGGTGATGGGTATCGATTCTCGAGGCACGACAGGAGGCATAGCTATTTTGTGGAATCCTACAGAGATTACAACAGAAGAATGGATAGGCCTACCCCGCATTCTAACAGGTATCTTTAGACAACTAGGAACCAAAGAACAATTACTCATATCAGCAATATATGGGCCTCCTATTCCAGGAGAAAGAGAGGAATTTTTAACAAGCATTTGAACGCTTAGTAACATGCACCAGGAGAAATTCTGGTTGCTAGGAGGAGACTTTAATATGATTTTAAACCTTATAGAAAAAAAGGAGGAATAAGGAGAGAAGACCTGAAGATGGCATTATTTCAAGACTTAATTTCAGACCTCAAATTAGTAGATATACCCATAGTGAATTGCAAGTTCACATGGGATAATAGACGAGGGTAAATTCACTAGGTAGCATCTAGATTGGATCGATTTCTGGCCTCAGAAGCTCTAGTCGGCCTAGATGTCTACATTGAAGCATCAATTCTCCTCATGCTAGGATCTAATCATTGGCCAATCAGAATAGAAATAGATATCAAATAAGGGCCAAAGAACCATCCTTTCAGATTTGAAGTATTTTGGTTACGAAACCCCACCTTTTTGGACAAAGCCAAACAATGGTGGGAAGCTAATAAAATCAAAGGAAGAAATAGAATGCATTTGTTTCAAATTCGCGTGAAAAAACTCAAAACATAAATTAAAAAATGGAATAAATTATAGTTTGGAAACATTCAACGGGAACAGGCAATACTACAAGGAAATATCCAAAGTATTCAACAGCAAATGATTAATAATGTCATAATAGAGGCACTAGCAGTAGAAGAAGGTAACATCCTAAACCAACTAGAAGAAAGAAGGAAGCAAGAAGAAATTCTATGGAAACAAAAATCACGGGTGCGGTGGCTTAAAGAAGGAGAGAAAAACACAAATTTCTTCCATAAAGAAATGATTCAAAGGAGACAACATAATAGAATCTTTTCGTTAAAGGATCAAAATGGAAATTGGATACTACAACATGAAGATATGGAAAAATTGTTAGTGGATCATTTCAAAGAAATCCTGACAGAAAATAATCAAAATAGACAGGTAGAAATAGATAGAATAACCAACAACATTCCATCACTTGTTAGCGGAGATCAAAACCTCACCCTGATGTGAGAAATTATTGTAGAGGAGGTTGAAGAGGTGGTAAAAAACCTCCCCAAGAACAAGGCCCCTGGTCTGGATGGATTTACCGCTGAATTCTTTAAAGCTAATTGGAGCTTCATGGGTAATGATATCTTGGAATTAGTAGAGGAATCAAGGAGGCTTAGGAATGTAAACCCAGCTCTTAATGCTATATTCATATCTCTCATCCCAAAACATGATTATACGAATACACCTGTAGGTTATAGACCAATAGCTCTGTCCAATGTCATTTACAAGATACTTTCAACGATTATGGTAAATAGACTAAAGCCTCTTCTCCCTAGCCTAATATCTACGGAGCAAAAAGGATTTGTAAAGGGAAGACAAATTCTAGATGCCATTGTTACAGCTCAAGAAGCAATTCATTGACTACGCACACTCAAGGTGAAAGGTATGCTAGTCAAACTAGACCTTTCTAAAGCATATGATAGAATCGTTTGGCCTTATTTGATAGTTGTTCTCAAAGCTTTTGGATTTGATAATAGATGGATAGAATGGTTGATGACATTTATTTCAACCCCTAATTTCTCAATACTCCTAAATGGAATCCCTTCCCACCCATTCAATGTGTCCAGAGGTCTATGTCAAGGCGACCCTGTCTCACCTTTCCTGTTTATTATAGCAGTAGAAGGCCTGGGCCGCTTAATCAAATCTCAGATATCAAGAGGCCATCAGAAAGGGATGAACCTTTGGGGAGCAGATTTAATTCTCTCACATCAGCAGTTTGTAGATGACATCCTGCTATTTTGTCAAGATAATTTCAGGGAAGCAAAGTCAATATTAAAGATCTTGAAAATTTTTATAGAAGCTTCAGGAACTCAGGTCAATAATGATAAATCAAATGTGTGTTTCTTCAACATAAATGAAGCAACTTAGAGATTCTTGGCCCGGACATTAGGCTTCACAGCTGGAACATTCCCCATGAAGTATTTAGGATTCCCAATAAACACTACTTCAGTAAGAGTCTCCGGATGGAAGGACCTACTCAATCGTCTTAAGAAACGATTACAAAACTGGGCATTCTACACCCTGAACACCCCAAGTCGAGTAATATTGTTGAAATCCATTCTTCAAGCAATACCGGTATATCAACTCTCAGGGAGGGCAGCACCAAAAACAATATGTAATAGTATGGTGCATATCTTTAAGAAATTCCTCTGGCAAGGGGCCCAAGAAACTTGAAAATGGGCACTCCTTTCATGGGAAAAACTTATAAAACTGAAAACTGAAGGTGGTATGGACCTACGAGATCCCTATGTGTTAAATTAGGTGATGGGAGTGAAATTATGGTGGACATGGCTACAAGGAGGTCTGGATCTCTGGAAAAAGATTTGGGAGAGAAAATATGATATGCCCAGTACAAGGGCAGGTAAATTGAAAGCATATAACACCCCTAAAGGGTCAAATATTTGGAATTTAGCAGCTATCAATAGAGACCTCATAAGGCAGCATAGTTTATGGGAAATAAGGGAAGGAAGAACGACGTTGTTTTGGGAAGATTCGTGGCAACAAAGGGATAAATTATTTAGTTGCCTCGTGCTTGGAGAAATATTTTTGTTTAGAAACATGCCAAATAGGAGAACGATTGATCATTATTGGTGCCAACATGATGACATACAATGGAGAAAATCAAAGGATGAGTAATATTGGAGAGAGGCCCCATAGACAATGCAATGGAATAACCTTCAAAAGGAGCTGAAAACCAGGAAAATAGTTGTAGCAACAGGGGAATAAATACTAAGATGGGGCTATCGAAGTAGAGGCATGTTTACAATCTAGGAAGGATACTACATCAAAGAGAACAACCTCCATAATATAGCAGTACCATATTGGAAGAAAATTTGGTCAATCAATTATTGGCCAAAAGTGGAACACTTTCTTTGGTTACTAAACCATTCTAAGATCCTCACCTGGGATCAGTTGCAACGGAGAGGAATGTATGGCCCTTCATTATGTCAAATGTGTAACAGGCAAGCAGAATCCAAAGAAAACCTACTAAATACTTGTGACATGGCAAAAATTCTATGGAGTAATAATACTATGTTATTTCAACAGACAGACAAAGATAACACTAACACTAATGAGACAATCATAAAATGGAGAACAGGAGGCTACAAATGTGAAGTCCTCAATAGAGCATGGAGATTGTCAATAGGATTTATATTGTGGGGAATTTGGAAAGAGAGAAATCAGCGCATATTCTGGGCAGAGGTTCGCAATATAAATCAAATAGGGCAAGGGATTATTGAAAATATATGGGAGACCATCTTGGTAGAGAAATGGATAGAAGAGGATTGGAAAGAAACTGGAATCGAAGGAAATATTTTAAATAAATTGAATTTAAAACCATAAATGTTGGCAAGAGCATTATGGAAATTTAAGCCACCCAGGCAAACCAACCATAGGTGACACTTTTCAACTACCACAACCGGGATTTATAAAACTCAATTACGATGGGGCATCCAAAGGAAATCCAGGCCAGGCAGGGGCAAGAGGAATATTTAGAAATTCCCTTGGAACAACTTGTAGGATTTATGCAATGGATATAGGGTTTGCTACAAATAATGAGGCATAGCTAACAGCGGTTAAACAGGGGCTTATAATAGCGGCTCGAGAGAACTATCACCAATTAATTGTAGAAGGAGATTCTGCATTGGTTACAGGGGTGTTAAGGAAGCTGCAACAAGGAACACCCTGGGAAAAAATCAGTAAGAGTTGGACAACACGTCTCATTCATGAGATTGGTATAATAATACACGATATTGGTTATTTGATACCCTTGCATGTCTGCAGAACAGGAAATGAGCTGTAGACTATCTTGCGAACTGGGGCTGTAGCAATGAGGGGCGGTAGCTAGATGTGAATCAAGGAGATAGGGTTTGGGACATTGAGTTACACTCACTACAAATCATAATTGAAAGAGATAAAGAAAAATCAAGAGACCCCTGATCAGGGTGCCAAGTGGCCAATGAGAGAGGGCAGGTGGCGACTGGACGACAGAGGGAGGCACGTGATGGCATGTTGCGTCCAGTTGGCGGTCATTAAACCTGCAGTAATAGTTGAGGCTACCGTTGCATGAAGGCTCATGATGAAGTTCGAGGTAAGCCAACTAACAGTGTCATATTGTTATGGGAAACAAAAAAGGTGTCGGTTAAGTAATAAATCGGTTGAAAGCCAAAACATTCGTTCTGGCAGCAGTTCTTGTGGAGGAGCGAAAACGAAAGTTGCAGTTCTTGTCGAGGTAAATCTGCAATCATTGTGTTCCCTGGTTGATTGCTATGTTATGGTTATGGTTCTCATCCCAATCTTTTTCACTTTGCATAGAGAAACCATTGGTAATAGTAGGGGTAGCGACAGTATAGGAACTATGCATCATGATGAATGTTGGAAGGGTAGAAATTTGCATTATTCGGCTAAGGAGGACATAAACCCTTGTTTTCGCAGTCCCTGTAGGATTTTGGGGTTTAGTTGGTTTTTTGAATGTGTCTTCATATGTCCTTGTCGTAGCTTTGAACGTTGGTCTCAATTGTACCCATGTTTTTATAGTCCTGTACGATTTTGGGTTTTAGTTGGCTTTTTGAATGCGTCTTCGTATGTCCTTGTTGCAACTTTGAACGCACATCTCAATTGTACCCTTGTTTTCGATGTCCCTATAGGATTTTGGATATTAGTTTGCTATTTGAATGCGTCTTTGTATGGCCTCGTCACAGCTTTGAATGTAAGCTTCTAAATATAATGGTATGCATATGCTGTAAAAATTATAGTTATTCTGCAGCCAGGTTGTCAGCTCCGAATTTGAGAATGTATCAGCTGTAATATAGTATATCTTTGCTGCCTTTAATTACATGTCTCTATGTACATGAAATGTATGCATGAACCATAAACAGATGGGCGACCACCGACCGTCATCGGTCTCTATGTTTATAAATATGCTACCTGCATGTGCCTTCACAAATCCTTGTAGATTTAGTTATGCTAGTTGTCCATACACCCTTAGCTAGAAGAATGCAATGCAGTGAAAGGGAAATCAGCAGCGCTACCGCAAGGATAAAGGAAAGAAAATGTGAAAATAAGGCTCTAACCAGCAAGAGAGGAAGAAAGATGAAAAGGGATAATGGAAAATCTTCGATACATTTCGTGTACTGGAATCTTCCGTAGGATTCGAAATTTCCCGTCCATGGATGGGAGAGAGAAAGTGGATAGTAAAGAAGAAGAAATTGAGGTTCAGAGGAAACATGGATTTGTTGTCATTGTAATAGTAACAGAGGATGCGTCTTTCCTCTTCATCAATCATTAATACCTACTAGACTTGCAAATGTCGTTAGCTAACCCCCGCAAAGTTTCCAAAAGGTGAAGGGAACCCCTCGCGTTTATGATACCATGAAATCAAACAGAGTATACGGAGATAAGGGTGCTCACAGATTGTCACTCCTCATATCGTTAATTGAAAGACAACTATGTCGCATATTAAGAGGTTGATATGTCGTGATCTATAGC
This sequence comes from Pinus albicaulis, assembly GCA_034641835.2. Lineage (NCBI taxonomy): Eukaryota > Viridiplantae > Streptophyta > Pinopsida > Pinales > Pinaceae > Pinus > Pinus albicaulis. Next base: position 20,350 of record JAXQQM020086489.1, read on the forward strand.
AAAGACTCCGCCACCTACTGTGACTCTTCAAATTATTAACGCCAGTTTTTTGCGGATAGCTTTTATTTTTCATGTTGTTTAATAGGCTTGGTAGTAAACAGTAAACAGGCCATAGCAGCAAGTAAACGAAAGAAATAATTGGAATTTTGGATGGCATTTAATGCTTTAAGGTGGCCAACAGACCTAGTTTCCTTCGGGCAAGTTGAGGCTACCAACTGTGAATATGTTGCAACTTGCTCTATATTTTTGGGAAATAGAAAATGGTAAGGAACTACTAAATTTAACAAAAAAAAATTAAGAGTAAATTAAATCAGAAACCTCATATAGTACCATTTATGTGTCATTTTCACTATTTTTTGTTGCCAATTTCAAAAACCCTGCCAATATTTTCTCTATAAGTAGCATTCCTTACCTTGAAGACTCCATTTATCTAGAAAAATCCAACATTACATTCACATAAATTAAAATCATTTCTACTTATTTTTTGAGATTAATGTTATTAATTTTATAATCACTTTAATTTTAACTTTAACTTTCTTGTTTACATTACATTTACTTCCATCCTCAAAAGTTATCCCTTTGTTTTAATTGAACCATAATATTATGGCGCTCTTCGAACGAAATATATATATATATATATAGATAATATATATATATATATATATATATATATATATATATATATATATATATATAGATAATATTCACAAACCCTAATCAAAAGTTGAAACGAGTCTTTGAAAAGTAACTTTGTTTCTTGCCAACCATCGAGGCCATGAAAGGGATGATGCTTTTATTTACTTTACGATTATCCAGCTAGCCTTCCAAAGCTTTTTGGGTAGAATCTCATACCAAATCTCTCGTATCTTCTCTCAATCTCCTAATCGCAAACACATACTTTTAAAAAGTAGCGAAGCCTGTGTTGTATTAATTGAGACGACTCTTTGCATTGCTAAATAAATTTAATTATGCATATATGACGATAAAGTACCTGAACGCCTCCTCCCGTCCTCCCTTCCCATCTCGTCGATCGACGCAGACAGAGTAGGTCCCCGCATGTAGAAATCACACATTACTGAAAAAATAATCACGTAAACTCAGAATATCCGAAACAAATGTTACCTCGGCATTAAACCACCGACGACGGTTCGTTAAGATTCCATTACAGGTTGAACACAAGCCTCCGTAAGTCACGGCTGAAAGGCCAACTAATCCAGAGTCCAAATTTAGTTTGTTAGCCCAATCCTCGTTAACGGATGTTGACGGGAGGCGTCGGTGCCGCCGGAAATTCTGTGACATTAAATGTGAATGGAACGGTTGACCTGGACATATAATCTGTTCCATGTAACAACTTATGTTCCACTATAGACCATGGATCGAACCCAGATTCTGCCCATACAATGCCAAAATCCGTCAATTATCTTCAGCGTACCATGCTTTCACATAGTATAAAACCAATCTATCGGTGGTGGCTGACGGTCAGCGTCGGGTGTAACGCGAGCTTTCGTTAATGGCTGGCCTCACTCCTTGCATGCTGACCCTGTGCAGCACCTGATTTTATATGAGGTTTTGAAATTTGACAAGATTACAAATTTTTATGTACGTAATAGTTAATGTAAATAAATTTGTAAGTAGGTAATAGTTAATGTAAATAAATGGTAAGAGAAATATCCATTGCCTGGTTCAATTAAATATAGTCGTGTCTAATTACTCTGCTACAATTGAATGGTTAAATTAATATAGGTGTCTAATTTCTCTGCTACAATTCAGTGAAATCCATGGCCTGGTTGAATTAAATATAGTCGTGTATAATTTCTCTGCTACAATTGAATGGTTAAATTAAATATACTTGTGTTTAATTTTTCTGCTACAATTGAATGTTTAGTTACTATGCTGTGATATACATGGCCTGGTTGAATTAAATATAGTCGTGTCTAATTTCTCTGCTACAATTGAATGGTTAAATTAAATATAGTCGTGTTTATTTTCTCTGCTACAATTGAATGTTTATTTACTCAATTATGTTAGATGATCTTGTGACAAATTGAATAACACAACAACAGCAAATTAATCATGCACATAAAGACAAAGGTTTACCGTGGTTCACCCAAACCTCCTGGGCTACGTCCACACAATAGGGCATTGGCAATCTTTATTATTCAAACAGGAGATTACATAATTCACACACACTCACTCTCCAAAACAAACGTATGGATACCTGTTATATAGCAGGAGAATCTAACAGCCTCATAAATCCTCTCAACCCAAATTTAGGATGCATTAACTCCCTCCCAACAAACTGGAGCTAATCTAGGAACTAATTCCTAATTTTTGTCACCTACTGAGATTTTTCCTATTTTATCCGAAACAGAAAATCTCAACAATCTCCACCTTGACAACAATTAGCTTGATGCCCTGTTCTTTATTATTTTATCTTTTCTGCAAGCCAAGAGAAGCCAAACACCAATGGAATTTTCTAAACAAACTGGCTTCAAAAGGAACAGGCTGTCCATAGGATCATTTCTTTCAGGTACTCCTTTTTGAGAGACTCTTTCAAAGGATGTTAAACCCGTCTTACAAAATGGTGTCATTGGAATATGCTGATTTTACGCGGGATAGGTCAGATTCTTAGCCAAAGGCTGTACCTCTGCACTATCAAGCAGTGCACAACCCGATGTTGTCCGACCACCAAATCTCACCAAGCAAACCTTCAACCCAAACCGCCTCTTTTGTACAGGCGTTGTCGTATTCTCGCTTCAAGAGGAGGCTAAAGCAACAATGTGTCTGAGTTTGACATCCGCCGAATAGCTCCACCCTCGTTGAGTAAAGACGTAATCTCCAAAGCGATGACCTTCTCTTTATCCAACGTCACCTCGAAAATCGTGAATCAACATATCCGAAACAAATTCACTAGCCTACGTTGTAAGGATACAATAACTACTCTTCAGCTCAAGCACCATCGAAGCACCCATTTCACTGCTGACCAGTGTTCTTTACCTGGATTTGCCATATACCTGCTGACAACCCCAACTGCATGTGAAATATCTGGTCGAGTACAAACCATCGCATACATCAAAAATCCTACTACATTAGCATATGGAATTCGAGACATATAATCATTTTCTTCATCTGTATTAGGACATAAACTGGAAGAAAGCTTAAAATGGGAAGCTAAAGGGACTGACACAGGCTTCACATTGTTCATACCAAACCTCAAAAGTATTTCTCAATATACTTCTGTTGTGATAGCCACAGCTTACCATTGCTCCTGTCTCTGAAAATCTCCATGCCCAAAATCTGTCTTGCTGCTCCTAGATCTTTCATATCAAATGTCCTTGCCATCTGAGTCTTCAACCTGTTGATTTCATCAATGCTTTTGCTTGCTAAAGGCATATCGTCAACATACAACACTAAGATAATGAATAATGCCATTTTCAATTGCTTGAAATACACAATGATCATATTCACTTTGCACATATTTCCTCGACTCAACATGAAAGAATCAAACTTCTTATACCACGTCGAGGCGACCGTTCAAAGCATAATTATCTCTGAGCCTCATAAATTTCTTATCGCGATGCCGAACAAACTCTTCCGTTACTCCATGTTCCCTCAATAGATCTCCAAGTAGAAAAGGCCTTAAATATCCTGCCGTGAACTCAACCTCAAACAAAGCAACTAATGCTAACACAATTCGAATTGAAACTATTTTAACAACTGGTGAAAAAATCTCATGAAAGTCTATGCCTGCTTTCTGAGAAAACCCTTTTGCAACCAGTCACGCTTTGTACCTGTCCTTCGTATCATTCACACCCCGTTTCAGCTTGCAAACCCATTTACACCCCACAGTTTTCTTGTCTTTCGGAAGCTCAACCAGATCCCATGTGCCGTTCTTACTCAAGGCCATCATTTCGTCCTTCATGGCTGCTTTCCACTTGTCACTTTTCGAACCTTCTATTGCTTCCTGATAGCACAGAGGTTCATCATCGTTAGCGGTCAAAGCAACTGAAGTAACATAATCATCATACCTTCTAGGAGCACGTTTTATTCTTGTAGACCTCCTTAAAGTTGTTTCTGGTGCTTCCGCAATTGGCTGACTACCATCTGTAGGAACTTCTTGCCGATCAGTATCTGAGACCTGTTCATGATCTAAACCTGAACCCTGTTCATGTTCTGATTCTGAAACCTGTTCATGACTAGTATCTGAACTATGGTCATCATGACTATCATTAGAAATGCTATCAAACTGAATGTGATGAAAATCAAATACATCATCCTGTTTCAATTTACTATCTACATCTAACTGTACAAGAGAGGATTCATTAAACTTTACATCTCTGTTGATGATGATTTTACGGGTAGTAGGATCCCACAATCTATATCCCTTTGTTCCAACACCATACCCAACAAAGATATACCTTTTAGACTTTGGATCTAACTTAGTTCGTTGATGTTTAGGCACTAGAGCATATGCATCACAACCAAACACTCTGAGTTTAGAATAATCACAAGGGTGTCCTTTCCATACCTCTTGCGGAATCTTGCAGTCTATGGCCGTCAATGGAGATCGGTTTATCACATAACAAGCTGTTGCCACCGCTTCCGTCCACAACTCCTTTTGCAACCCGGCGTTACTCAGCATACTCCTTGCTCTCTCTAGAAGAGTCCTGTTCATGCGTTCAGCAACTCCATTTTGCTGAGGAGTATAAACAGTAGTCTTATGTCTCTCGATCCCTGCATCCTTGCAATAGTTTTCAAACTCCTTGGAGGTAAACTCACCACCGTTGTCAGTTCTTAAACACTTTATAGTTCTACCAGTGATATTTTCTACCAATGCTCCATCCTTGCAATAGTTGTCAAACTCCTTGGAAGTAAACTCACCACCATTGTCAGTTCTTAAACATTTTATTGTTCTACCAGTGATGTTTTCTACCAATGCTCTAAACTGTTTGAAAATTGTAAAAACATCGGACTTCTTTTTCATCATGTAGACCCACACCTTCCTAGAAAAATCATCAATGAACGACACAAAATATGACGAGCCACCATATGACGCTGTAGGGGCTGGACCCCAAACATCTGAATGAATATAATCAAGTATCCCTTTACTAGTATGTTTGCCTATTTTAAATTTTTGTTTACTTTGTTTGCCAAACAAGCAATGCTTACAGAAATCTAACTTTCCAGACCTTAGATTAGGAAGTAACTTGCGATCAGCCAAAATCTTTAACCCTCTTTCGCTCATATGGCCCAACCTTTGATGCCATAGGCGAATGGAACTACTGTCATGTTCAGACACTGTAGACACATGATCTGACCCTGTTCTTCCTTCTAATTGAAATAGATTTCCTACTTTCTTAGCTTTCATTACTAGTAAGATACCTTTATAGATTTTCATAACTCCACCTTGAATTACAGTTTTATATCCATTCGTATCCAATGCTCCTAAAGAAATTAGATTTTTCCTTAAGTCTGGAACATGTCTCACATCTGTTAATATTCTAGTTGTGCCATCAAACATTTGCAGTTGTATACTTCCTATCCCAACAATATTATATGTGACATCATTACCCATGTACACGACTCCATCATTAACTGATCTATATGTCTTAAACCATTCTCTATGAATACACATGTGGTTTGATGCACCGGAATCTAACAACCAATGTTGACCATGATTTGACATATTAACAGACAACACTTCGTCCCTCATACCTGAACCAGATGCCGAACTTGTATCTGTCGAATTTGCCTCCTTCTTCTCTGTCGAAGAATCTGCTTTTGAAGTTTGCTGCTGTCGCTTCCAGCAATCCTTCTTCAGGTGTCCAGTTTTCCCACAATGCCAGCACTTCACCTTTGTCTTCTTTCCTTTAGACTTTGAACGAGAGTTTCTATGCTTACCCCCGGAGTGTCTCTCTCTCGAGCGACCTCTGGCCATCATTACCTCTGATGTAGAGGTGTCTGCATTCGACTTCTTCCTCGTCTCCTCAGTCTCAGACAACAAGGCTCCAACCATATCGTTCTCAAAACGGGCACTTTGAGTTTTCGCCATCTTGTATCAGCAAAAAACACAATAATCTCCAAAAAAAAAAACCAACTTTTAAATGAAGTTAATCTCAAAAAACACTGCCTATGCCTTTAAAAAACAAACTGATATCTGCCCTTTGTACTTCACATACAAAATTTCTGCAATGTGCACTTATATGTCTGTGCTTTCATACTATATGCAAATGGTATACTCAGATTCAATTTTTAAATGCCACCCTTCACCTTAAAAACAAAAAAAAAAACCTTTCACCAAAAGGCATATTACAATTTCAATAAACCTTCAAATCGACCTTCGCCTTCACATATATTTCATAACAGCATTTAAAAAAGACTTCAAATCGACCTTCGCCTTTCTTTCATACCATATCCAAATGGTATTCAACTCCACCTTAAAAAAGGCCTAAATACCATATACACATGGCATATGCCTTGACTCAATCAAATTGTAATGGAATACCATATACACATGGCATATAGATTTATTATAACATTGGTTTTAAATATCGATTTTAAATACCATGTGAAATGGCAACAAAGCCCATACCATCCGCCCTCTAATACCATTCGAGTTTTATATAATGCACTCCTTCAAAAAAATCGATGGCATATTACTTCAAAAATGATGGCATAATAATCGATTTCAAATATAATCGATTTATATATATTTGACCTTCCAAAATCGATTTATGAAACTCCAAATCGATTTAATAATCAAAACAAATCCAGCTTTTGTCCAAAGCATATCAAATAGCTTTATATAAAAAATTGCAGATCGACTTTAACTGCAAACTGCAAATCCACTGAAAAATTCCGATACCTGTCACCGTTGCCAACTCAGTCCACACAGGCTCGGCTTCTTCCACCTCCAGCACGCACCAGCAATCCACGCACCACGCACCAGCGACCGACAGTCAACACGCAGGTCCACACGTCAGTTGAACACGCAATTCTGGAAACTACGACCTCCACCGCTGCGCCAGGCCTCCAACAGAGCTCGTTCAACGTTGCCAAGGGATATTACTTCATCCACGCATAAGGCGGCCCCTCTGCCGGGTGTGCGGCTCACGCTCACGGCTCCTTGCGTTCCAGCGTCACGCATTCGGACGAGCGCCGATCCTCAGAGCTCACGGCTTCCGGCCTCATGGCCGGACAACGATTCCGCTCTCACAATTTGTCCGCCCTTGTCAGGCACCCCGACAATCGTACGCACCGGCGGTAGTGGATATACTGCACGCGGCGGTGCATCGGCACAACTACGCTCCACGCGACTTCTTCGTACATCGCCGGTCGGCCAGAAGTGTACATACGGACTCCACGCACCGGCGTTCAACGCATTCAACGGAAAGCTGCGGCCCACTTGGACGGTGCGCAGCAAATTGAATAAACACAGCAACGACAAACTTAATCAAGCACATAAAGACACAGTGTTTTTACCGTGGTTCACCCAAACCTCTTGGGCTACGTCCACACAACAGGGCATTGGCAATCTTATTAATTCAAACAGGAGATTACAATTCTCACACACTCTCTCCAAAACATCCGTATGGCTATCTGTTATATAGCAGGAGAATCTAACAACTCTCAACTCAAATTTAGCTAGCATTAACTCCCTCCCAACAAACTGGAGTTAATCTAGCAACAATTTCCTAATTTTTGTCACCTACTGAGATTTTTCCTATTCTATTCAAAACAGAAAATCT
>JAXQQM020084815.1:0-22075 GCA_034641835.2 Pinus albicaulis
GTTAGGGTGTTTGTGTTACACTGAAAATTGTCATCCTGACATTCTGCTATGTGTATGGGCTCATTATTACTTATACTTTTCCCCTTTGCAAGTCTAACATATCAGTTCCTCATGTCAAGCCTTGAAAATCAGAGATAAATTCCTAGAAATCTCCTAAACTTTGGTGTCGCACTTTCTCTATATCTTGCCTATGGTCCCGCACCTAATGTTCATGTATTCTGCGTACCTGAACGCACTTTCTTTGAGTTATGGGTGCGGACCCCTGTAAATATTAAAAAGACGCAAGTAAACTCAGAAAATCTCACTTTCAGTAAATTCTGGAAGCTTCTAGAAAAGATTTTGCGGTGGCAGAACCGCTCTTATGAGGTTCATGTATCCCTTACCTTATGGAGCTAACCCCTTGATGTGAGGATTTTATACCTTTGAAGGAGGATTCTATCCCTTCATAGTTGGAACAGAAACCTCCTCCTTTCCACCATAAAAAGAGGCATTGGGTAGCCTCAAAGGGAGTTCAAGCTTTAGAATATTTGAGGTTAAGTGCAACTAAGACTTTTGTGAGGAGAGATTACATACCTCTATTCGTCTTGGTTGGAGGAGTGTAGAGCTTATCAAAGTAGAGGAGACTCCTGCTTCGGACCCCGGGAAGACCTGTGCAACATCAAGGCTCAGGTTGTAAGGTTTTCTTTCTTTTGAAATTAATACAAATATACTCATTTTTCTCAATAAGCTGTTAGTTAATGGTTTATTTCATAGATTCCTTGATCACTATGATAAGCATGGTTTATGATGATGTCTATACAGGTGCTATTTAATATTTTTCGTGTTTGTGACTGCAGGTTTACGAAGATAACTCCTTCAAGTGCACGAGGGACAACAACGACTTCAAACAAGCGTTGGACATACAGTAAGTCTTTTACACCTCTGTAGAGTTTTTTGTAAATCATATATGCTTAGAGAAATATTAGTTTATTTGGTTGTTTGTTGCTAGATACTTTTAGTACTAGGGATATTGGTCTTGTCCGTAAGACGGATTAATCCACACAACAAATTGGCGACTCCGCTGGGGAAAGAACTTGTTGTTTTTGGTTCTCTTTCTATTTTGATTTGAGAAAATGTTTTCCTGGTTTTTGATTGATAGATGTTTGCCTGGGTAGATTAGGTTTTCTCTGTTTTTGAAAATTTTGAAATCTTTTATGTTTTTCTCTAGTTTTTCCTGGGACCGCACTTTGTCTTATTTTCATAGTGCGGGCAGTTTCACACTTTCCTTAAGTAAACAGTCCAGGATCACACCAGTTACTTCTGGAAGCCTGCAGACCCTGTTAAAATTTTGAAAAACTCTAGATTTCTTTCTTCAGTTTATATTTATTTTGATTTAGAGTTTTTGGTTTCTGCCCAGATTGATGATTGTTTTTGTCAAAAGCTTTTTGTGAATGAATCTCAGCAGTATTGGTGTTTTGATGATTTTCTATAAGTTTTGCGTTTTGGATTGCTTTTCACTTGGTCTTTGTAGTGATTAGAAGCATTGACAGTTTGAAGTACCTCAGATTACATTGGTCTTTTTATCTTTTTGTCGAATCTGACCTGGTTGTGAAATCATCCTTTATTGAGAAATAGAGCTACTTGTTTCTTTGCAAATCTTCGAAAAAACTTTTTTATAGGTTTTTGAATTTCATTTTTTATAAAAACATATTTCAGTGTTTTTGATCTGTTTGTTATTCTGGATGAATAGATCCTTAGTTTGCTGAATAACTAAGTAAAACATTCTTCAAAAAATCTTAAAGCTTTTATTCAAGTAGATTGTTAAAGTTTGTAGATCTCGAAATTAGTTCTGTAGTTTTGAGTGCTTTTAAAAATTTGTAGATTTCTTTCGAAGGAAACTTGTTTTTGTAGCTTCAAATTTTTGAAAGTGAAAGGATTTTGTTGTGAGCTTTGATAATTTGTCTCATTTTGAGTTATTGTTGAAAAGAAAAAATATTTTCTTTCAATTATTCTTTATGTTCAAAGAAGGAATTGTTTATTAAAAGAATTACATTCTCCAACTCTCTCTTTAGCTAGAATTTCATTGAAAGAAAACGATTTGATTATCATTTTTTAGGTGCATTTTTAGTGTTGTTGGAAGTCGAGTCTTCACACCATCAAAGTTTCATTTCCGCACCCATTGACTTAAGAAACGACTCCTAAAAGTAACACTTAATTAAAATTCATCTAGTAATCTTTTTATTTTCTACGGCTCTTATCACCAACATAGCTTAGGCTAGTATCTTGGAGTAGGAAGTAATTAACTCTCCAAGATAGTAAAAACAAACAAGTAGACAAATCTTGCGGTAGGAAATAAATCCAATTGTAATTTGTATAATCTGGGAAGCTTCTCTTAAAGAAGTCAATCACGAGGTCATGTCCGAACCTTTGAGACAGTCAATTCTGTTTCATTGGGGAAGATAGAAGATTTCACGCGCATTACAAATAGTAAACCTCGGATTAACCATTGTCGAGGAACCTGGGGTCACTTGTCAGTAAACCTCGGATTAACCATGTCGAAGAACCTTCAAGAGGATTGAGCTTTGTTACTCTGCCCTTGTGCATGGGATCGGATCGTAGACTGTTCCCTCAGTTATATTTGTTACTATTGGTAACCTTAGTGTCCATAAACTTAAGATTATTTCCTAAGGTGACGGTGAAGTAAATATCTCACTGTACCTAGAGCAGACGTCGACTAGACTCACTTGGACTCTCTGGGGGGTTCTCTTCACACGAGATGGTTTTGTGAGGAAACTTGTGCCAGTCTGTTTCATTAAGTAGGTTGTCGGGGTAACTGTTCCAACCACCCTTTCTGTATTAAATTTCTACTAAGTTGGATTTCATCACCAACTAGTGGTTTTAGTACGGGAAGTTACTGTTTATGTGTGGTTTGAAATCTTAGATTTTTAAGCGTGTGATTCAACTCTTTGTTTCTTTAGAGACTTTAGGTGTTTTCATTGAAATTTTCTTTGTTTGCGTGTGATTAGTTAATATTTAATCATGGCGGAATTGTCGAGACAATCCCAGAGACTACAAGGGAAACCCCCTGAATATACACCAAGTCAGCTTGAAGGGCTTCATGCTCTGGTATCATCTAGTAGCAGTAGGATTAGATCAACAGAAGTTGGAACTTCATCTATAGTTGTTCATCTTGATTATCAAACACCCATAATAGAACATATTTCTGAACCGATTTCAGTTTCTGAAGTTACTGGTAGTATTTCTCCTTCCAATGAACTAGCTGACGAACCTGAAACTGAACCTTCTGTTTTGGAAACATCCTCAGGATTTATTACACCAACTTCTAGCGATCCTGGTTCACCTAGGGTAAGAAATATTGTCACTGACGATCTTCCATCTGGGCTTATTTCTATTGAAGAACTTACTAATCCAGACGAAGAGTTATCTCTTTCTGAATCCCCTCAGTCTTTAAATCTTAGGGAGCATGAATCTATTTTCTACAGCCCTATTCGAACTAGTGCTTTGTATCTATCTTTAAATTTTTTTTTAGAGAATCTAGGTCTTGATTTTTCTCCACCTCGAATTCCATTTCATCCTACACCCAGAGGTTACTATCCATCATCCATTATGGCAGGAGAGTCATCCATGTTTTCCCAGACACCGGAAGCATTTTTACACGGTGGTCCTTATGTTCCTTCGGGATATCAGGCTCTATCTGGTACTTTCTCGGGAGCAGCTCCTCAACCAATTGAACAAGTGTTATCATCTGGTTTAAGTGGAATTAAAACTGAAATGTCGAATGCAAAGCAAATCTTTATGATTTCTGGTAATATTCCGAATCCTCAACCTCAAGGCAGTCAGTTACCGCCTGGAGGGAAATCTCAGGGAAATCAGTTACTGCCTGGGGGGAAACCTCAAGGTAGTCAGTTACCGCCTAGGAGGCAACCTTCAGGAAGTCAGTTACCACCTGGGGGGCAACCTCAAGGTAGCTTTTTCCCAGGACAAACTGTGGAATCATATTATTTTGGAGGGGAACCTCAAGGAAAGTACATACCTCAAGGTTATCAACCTCAAGGACAGTACATACCCCAAGGTCAACCCCAAGCTCAATATGCTCCTCAGGGTCCTTATCAACCCCAGCTTCAGTACGCGCCTCAGGGTTATCAACCTCAAGGTCAATACCCAATTCAAGGTTTCCAACAGCCTTCTGGTCAATCATCTGTTCAAGGAGCCGGAAATTTACCACTTACTTATCAACCCTACGTTCAACCAGGCTATGGTCCTTACGTTCAACCTTCTGTGGGACAATACCCCGGAATGAATATGGTGTGGGATCCATCCCAATATCAACAGCCTATGCAGCCTAATGTGCAGTTTCCTTCTCAACCTGAACATCCTTTGGTTTCTGGTCCAACCCAACAACCCGTCTAGTCCACTATTCAAACTCCTGCACCTAGTTCTATTTAGCAGTCTGGGTCTAGTACACCTCAGACTCCGCCTCAAACTGCTGCAACTGCTGCGACGTCTGTTCAACCTACAACACCTATTTCTGGAGTATCTGTAGCTTTGAGTTCTTTTATCCCTGCATCCATGCAAATTCGTCAAGTCTCTATACCCCAGTCAGGACCTTCAGTTCAAACTTCGGTTTAGATGCCTACGGGACAAGCTGGTACAAGTACAGTTGTCACAAGTCAATCGCAATTCACGTATCAACCGTACCAAGGACAGCCTCAATTCGGTCCCTTTTCACAAAATCCAAGTTATCAGTATCAACCATACCCTGGCTATACTTATCAGCAGCCTTAATAACCCCAGTTTGGTCCGGTTAATCCTGTTTACCTGGGAGGTTACACAATTCCTAATGCAACTCCGATTCCCAGTTATCCTGGATATCCGCATCCTGGAACTGCTTTGGCTACTCAAGGTTTTCGTGACCCTAACCGTCAGTTACCATTTATTGCAACTTTGGATTTACCTGATTTGACGCACCTTATGAATGATCCAATTTTCTATTATCCGTACTGGCTGCCAATGCCGCATAAGTTGCCCAGTGATATACCAAAATTTGAAGGTAAGTCAGGAGAGGATCCATCAAATCACGTGATGACTTATCACCTCTGGTGTGCGTCTAATTCAATAATTGATGATTCAATTCGCTTACGTCTTTTCCAAAGAACTCTTATTGGTCTTGCCGCCAAATGGTACATTGAGTTACCACGAGGCTCGTTTAATAATTTCAGTTAGTTAGCAACTGCCTTCTTGACTCATTTTTAGTTGCCTATTAGATACGAAAATGGCAAGGAACTATTAACTTCACTGAAACAATCCACGTCCATGTATATTTTTGATCATATTCATGAATGGCGACGTAGAAGGCATTTGGTGAAAGTTTATATTCCAGATCAAATTTTGGCAGAATGGTTTGTCAAATCATTATTACCCAAGATCACTGAATACGTAGCTAAGGCTGGCGTTGTTACTGAGGAGAAAGTAATTGCTCAAGCTCAGTACCTTGACCTCGTTTATACGCAGTCAAGTACTTTACATGAAAAAATCCCCGATCTTCCAAAACAAGGTCAAATAGCTGCAGCTCCTTCAGGGTGTCATGCCGTTGATGGTATGATTGGTACAATAAATACAAAAGGTAAGAAGAAATCTTCAAAGAATTCTTCTCCTATTATAACTCTACCTGATTCCCTGAAAGGAGAATCTTCCCCCGAAATTTCGGCTGACATTCATGTCTTAGAGACATCTACGACCAAATCTAAATCTGGCGGTAAAAAGAAAGGGAAGAATAAAAAAAAAAAGAATTCAAAAGAGAAAACTGATAAAAACAAATCCAATGACGAAAAACGTAAACCTCGCTATCCTTGTTACATTTGTGATGAGGATCATTTTACTAAGGAATGCCCACATCGAGCAGAGGTTGCAAAATTCATTAAAGGTTCACAACAACCTGCTGTCTAGAAGGATCCTTTTCCAACTCAAGATACTAAAATGGTTGGTTCTACCTCGAATACCTCAGAAGAACCTATTCTAATGATGTCTCATGTACGGATTGCAACGCGATCACAAGATTATGGTACTAAGAATCCTGTTGATGGTAAAGAAGCAGAATATTCTAGTGAAAACACATCAACTACACCTCCTCCTCTTTCTGGTCTGCTACAAATCGAGAAACCAAATCCAGACTTAATAATCAAACCACCTGCTAAGGGTGTTTTTCATAAATTGGCTTTCAATCCACATGTGAGAGCTGCTCAGAATTACAACATTGTTGAAGATTTAGCTATTTCCCCTTCAGCAATGTCGGCTTTGGAAGTGATGCAATCATGCCTAGCACAACGTAAATTGCTTTTGTCTCCCATAGGAGTTGTCGATATTCATGATTCCAACCTTATGATCTTTGATTTAGAAAATAGTAAACCTCGCCTACCTCATCAAATGGCTTTCCAAATTCCAGTGTTAGTAAAAAAAAATTGATCTTTCGGACTGTGATTGATGAGGGAGCTTCAACGTGTATTATGTTGATCCAGTGTTGGAAATTGCTTGGTTCGCCTACACTCAATCAGTATTTGACGATTCTTAAGGCTTTTGATGGTCGAGGTTTCCACCCTTTTGGTATTTTGCAGGATTTACCCATAGGGGTCGAAGGTAAAATTGTAAATCTAGATGTGGAAGTGGTTGATGCCCCTCTAGATTACAACCTTCTTCTGGGTCGCAGTTGGTCTTATGCTATGACTTTTGTTGTTTCTTCTGTCTTTCGGCTTATAAAATTTCCACATCAAGGAAGGATCGTTACAATAGATCAGTTAAATTATTTTTCTTCCGATCCAACCTCTACAGAAACAATCCAGCACATTGGTAAAGCGGCTATCCCTTACAAGGATGTTGGAGTAGGTTTGCTTAAAGATTCTGGTTTACTAGGAAATTTTTCCTTTCCTCCTCCTAACGTATCGCATTCTACCACAACTATTCATATGATTTCATCAGACACTGTTATGTTTGATGATCCTTGGGTCATACCTTCCGACTCTAAGTTAGATTCATTTGATGGCATGATGCCTTTGAGTCCATTTGAAATTGCGTATCAGGCTGTACAGTCACTTTCTGACCCCTCTTCAACTGAAACTGATCCAATGAATGGGATCCATGAAGAATCACTTTCTATATCTAGTTCAGCGACAACGACATTTCCTGATCTTGTTCACACTGATGAACAGATTCGTGCACTTTTGTCTGTTGAAGATTTACCATGGGAAGATCTACATCATCGATCTTCATTTTTATCTAAGATGGATCATTTTGAAGATGATTTCGCTTCTATTTTTACTATTGAATATGTCAAAGAACCACAGAATCCATTGTAAAATCCCGATTCTGAGTTAAATTTGGAAAATATCTCTCGAACGATTCCAATTGACATTTCAGTAAAGCCAGGAATAATTGAAAACATTCATATAGGTGCTTGCTATACAGAAGATGAAATTCAAACTTATAAAGCCCTATTTCAAGAATTCTGTGATGTGTTTGCCTGGTCCTATGAATAAATTCCAGGAATTGATCCGTCAATTTTCATACATGAAATCAAGACTTACCCGGATGCCAAACCTGTTCGTCAATGTTTACATCAAATACATCCTAGAAAAGCTGCTTCTATCAAAGCCGAAGTTGAAAAATTACTTCGCGCAGGTTTTATTTATCCAATTCCTTTAACGAAGTGGGTATCAAATATTGTTCCTGTTACTAAAAAACAAGGAAAGATATGAGTATGTATCGACTATAGGGATATTAATCGAGCTTGTCCTAAAGACAATTATCCAACCCCCTATATCGATCAAATAATTGATGATTGTGCCGGCAGTGAAATGTTTTCCTTTATGGACGGTTTTTTCGGTTACAATCAAATAAACATACTCCCTGCTGAACAGCCAAAAACAACTTTCATTTGTCCTTGGGGGACATTTGCTGATCACAAGCTACCCTTTGGATTGAAGAACGCTGGAGAAACTTTTCAAAGGCCTATGTCTTACACATTTCATGACATTAAGCACATTGTGCAACCTTATCTCGATGATTTACCTGCTCATTTATCGTGTAGGGCCGACCATCTCACTCATTTACGAGCTATCTTTATGAGATGTAGGCATTATCGAATTAGGCTGAATCCACACAAATGTGTTTTCTGTGTAGAATCGGGTCGCTTACTGGGATTTGTTGTTTTGAAAGCAGGCATTCGCGTTGATCCGTCGAAGGTAGAAGCTATTGTCAATTTACCTCCTCCTTCGACTCTGCGCCAAATCCAAAGTTTGAAGGGGAAAGCAAAATTTTTACGTCGGTTCATTCCTAACTACGTCGAGCTTACAAAGGGTTTGTTCCGGTTGCTGAAATAGAACATTCCATTCTTTTGGGATGAGATCGTTGATCGATATTTTGATGCACTTAAACATGCGTTGACCCATGCACCATTATTGCATCCTCCCAACTACAACCAGGACTACATTTTGTACCTCGCCGCCTCTCATTCCACAATTGGGATGGTTTTAGTGCAGGAAGACAAATCTAAAACTGAACATGTGATTTACTATCTTAGTCGAAATCTGCATCCGACTGAGATTAAATACACACATGTGGAGAAATTGGCCTTGGCAGTTGTTCAAGCTTTTCAAAGATTTAGACACTACATCTTATTATGCAAAACCACAGTAATTTCTGACTGTAACCCTATGATGTACATTTTGACCAAACAATTGCTAGGGGGCAAGTATTCCAAATGGATAGTTATCCTGCAGGAATTTGAATTGGAGTTTGAAAAATCCAAGGCAAAGAAATCTTTGGTTTTCACAGAATTGATGTGTGATTTCCCCTCTACTGATACTGAAACTGTGGCAAAAGAGCCCATTGCGGATGAATCTTTGTTTCTTATCAGTACACTTGATTCATGGTATGGAGATATTATCGTCTATCTCCAAACCCAATATTTTCGGCCTGAAATCTCACGATCTCAATGACGGAAAATACGTTTCCAATCCCAACAGTACAATATTATTGGTGATACACTCTATCGTCGTGGTGCAGATTTTGTTTTCTGACGCTATCTTACTCATGAAGAAGCTGCGAAGGTTTTAAATGACTGCCATTCTGGGGAATGTGGCGGTCATATGTCTGGGTATGCCACAGCTCAAAAGATATTGCGCGCTGGTTATTTCTGGCAGTCGTTATTCAAATATTGTATTTATGTAGTTTGGAAATGCCACAATTGTCAACTTTTTGATCGTAATATGCGTGCGCCACCCACTCCTCTTCACCCTATAATTGATGTCTGTCCTTTCGCAAAATGGGGTATTGACTTTATTACATGTAACCCTCACTCAGCTGGGGGGCATGCGTATATTATTTTAGCAGTAGATTATTTTACTAAGTGGGCCGAGGCGATGCCTACATTTTCAGCTGATGGCAAGACTACTGCAACTTTCGTATTCAATCACATAATTTCTAGGTTCGGTGTTCCTCAAGCCATTATTACAGATCATGGAAGTCATTTTCGGAATATCATGATGACTGAACTGATAGATCAACTTGGCCTGCGCCATGATAGTTCCACTCTGTATTATCCGCAAGCTAATGGTCTAGTTGAAGCTATCAATAAAGTTTTAGTCATTATGATTAGACGAATTATTGGTATTCACAAGACTAATTGGCATTCCATGTTATTTTCAGCACTTTGGGCATATCGAACCTGTTAGCACCTGAATTGGACCCCAAGTTGCAAAAGGAAAATTAGGGTAACAACTAAACCACGCTCAGCCTTGTAGCGAGCCCTACAAGGACAGGAGAGGGCTCTCTCCATAGAATAGATATCCAATAACACAATAATGAACTGATATTAGGCTAGATAAAATTATGGGAAAAGGGTTTAATAGAATGAATGAAATGAATGAATGAATTTCAGGGATGTGTGGGATATAAAGGGACAGTTGAAACCAAGAATTAAATCAGGACACAGGGTATTTCATGGGGCAAGATAGGCAAGAAAATTAGCAATTAAAATTTAATGAGGATGGGATGGAAAGATTGGTGAGGAGCTGAAAAGGGCACAACAAATGGATCCTTTTCAAACAGAAGAAAACACACAGAGTATGAATGATTCCCCAAGGCAGAGCATATAAAATGGATTCTACCTTTCTAACTTGAAAGCATTCAAAGGAAATGTTTATGGATGAATGGAACACATGAAAATTCACATATGAAACAAAGGAGAAAAATAAATGCTAAATCTCATACCACATGGATCCCGCAAATCAGAGCTGCATCTCTTATTAATTCCTGTCAAACTGTACAATGTAGCGTAGAGATGTTCTTCCACACTATTCCCCTACTTTTCTTTTCTTTTCTCTCTGCTCACAAATGATTTACAATTATAATAAATAGGCTGAAATGTGGGAACATAGATCCACAGAAAAGGGAGTTGTTCTAACAGCTGAAGGACTGAAATACAATCATAGAAAGAAATACAACAATCTACCCCTGAAAATAAGGGACAACATTGCATTTGACCACTTTGGAGATTTGCTGTTTGGGCTGTATGAAAGAAAATAGGTAATCCGATAAACAAATTTCCTATTTTGTTGCTTGCTGTAACAATATTTGTTTTAAATAAGCTCTCGGCCCTTTGACTATTGCTTTCCATATTATTTTTGAACAAAACTAACCTTTTAATAAACATGCCTTTCAGAATTAAACTTTGGCTTTAGTGAAGGGAAAATAATGAATAGGAAGGAAGGGAGAGGAGGCAGGACCCGAATCATAATCGCAATCGCAATGGACGGGGTGGAGAGGTAAACACACTGTAATACGGCGCCACCGCAATCGGAATCGGAGTTGGGCAGGATATTATTTGAACGGAGAAACGAAAGTTTCCGATGCGATTGGGAACATGGCCTTTTGTAATAAACAGAATGGATAAATCTAACTTTTACAAAGTAGAAGGGCATTTTGGTAATGAACGATGGAGGAATTAAACGGTGGGACTGGGGATTAATCGCAATTGGAAATCGGAGGGGAGCGAAGTGTAACATATATGGGAATGCCGATTGTGATGGTGCGATTGAATGTGGGCTGTCTGATTGGCGGAGAAGATCGATGGTGCTGGCTCAATCGGGGATTTTTAATCGGGGGGAAGTCCATGGAGGCACCGATTTAAGTTTGGGTTGTCCAATCGGATGGGCAGATCGACGGCCTACAAGTAATCAGGCAGAGTCAATCGAAGGCAGGGATTAAGCGGTGCGATTGGATCGGGGAGAGCCTTATGTAAGTTCCGATTGCAATGGCCTGATCGCGTATAATCCATCTGATCGACGATCGGATCAATGGTCGAGATCTCGTCGGGTAGGGCCAATCGGAGGATCGGATCGGGAGATCGGAAGAGGAGTTGCGATTGGCGGATCGGAGTAGAACTTGCGATTGGCGGATCAGAGTTTTGTGCGATTGATCGATTGGGACATGCAAATAAAACATGTGATTGGAAAAGGCTTTCGATTGTGATTAGATAAGGGGGGTGCGATTGCGGTGGGTTATATATAATATATAACTTTATAATAAAGTTTTATTACAATGCATGGTGGGGAAGTGGTTGGGAACCACGGGACTTATAATAAACTTTGATATTTTTTTATTATAAAGTTCTACGGGGTATGGTCGGGGAAGTGGTTTATAATTAAATCACATATTTTATAATGCGATTTTGTAATCGGAAAGGGGGTAAAGGGTTTTTATTAAAGAAATATGAAACTTTAAACATAAAGTTAAAGGGGAACATAGGAAATAGGGGAGGTTTAGGGAATTTTACTTCACTCAAGCATACAATTCAATTCGGAAGTCAGTTTTGAGAGTGTAGTATACCGTTGGAAAGCTCTTTTTGGGCTCTTTCTGATGGATTTTCTTGGAGGATGATTTGGCGTTGATAATGCTATCGAAAAATTCTCTGAAGGCAGGAACATCACTTTGTGGAGATAACAGTTTCTGAATTGTGACTTATTACACATGATGATATATAATGAATAATAATAAAGGAGAAATATCATGTTTTCAACTCAAAACATGGTTTTGAGGCGAAAGTTACATCAAACTGAATAAAATGTCTCTCTGATTCTTCCAGGTGCGGTGACTTTGAATTTATTGACTTCCTCATGACCTTGTTGATATTATTGACATTTGACTCATTAATTTTACCATGGTGAGACCCTAGAAACTAATGAGACCAATCCTATGACCTACTGATATGAAAAAGTGACTAATGACTAAAGACCATAGAAAGGAAAATCAGCAAGTACCTCATGAGGGACAACTGATAAAAATTACTACCATCAATGAATCCATGACCTAATGGAATGGTGAAATTTATTCAGTATGAGACACCTAATATGCAAATGCAAAAGAGCAGTTTTGATCACTGATGGCAGTATGACTAGACTGACACTAACATTGGCTCCAATGGGGATGGTAGCTCCTTGGAGGTGCCAAGAACACCGTAGACCAAGTAGCCTTATCCATTGGGCATGGAGTCAAAAATGTTGAAAACTGACACAAATGCAAACTGACTCTGAATCTAGACTGAGACTGAAAACTAAAATAAAACCAAACCATACACATATCATCCAAGTCTTATAGCCTTCACCTCGGGCCCCAAACTTGAATGACTGTGCATTTTGAACTTTTCCTTTAGAAAAATAAAATGGTATATACAATGATGATGAGATATATTCTAATCCATGTCTTCAACAATGGTAGTGCTTCAATATCCTACCATTTACTGCTCCTCCAGGACAATCCTGGCCATTCATTTCTGAAAGCAAGAAGGCATTCTGACCCCTGTATGCTGTAATTCTGTATGGTCCCTTCCAAAGGTTGTCAAATTTACCGTGCTTCCCTTTGTATTCATTTCTTGCATCCCATTTCAACACTACATCATCTAACTGAAACTTTTCTACTTTAGTCTTCCTATCATATATCTTTTTAATCTTTTCCTGCAACTAGCTCGCTTTCTGTGACACTTCTTCTCTTGTTTGTTGAAGGTGGATCATCTGGTTGATCCTTCACTGGTTGTCATCATCTTCGCTGCCAACTTCTTGTAATAATCTCATAACTAGAATTGTAAGAGAAGTGGGAAAGAAAACATCAGTACCATAAACCAGCTCAAAAGGTGACATACCTATTGATTTTTTAATGCTAACTCTATCTGCCCATAGTGCGTTGATTAGCTTCCAGTGCCAATTTCTTTTGTTTGCCTCCAAAATTTTCTTAATTATATTCATCAGCGACTTGTTGGATGACTCTGCCAGGCCATTTCCTTGTGGGTAATACGTTGTTGAATGGCCTAGCCTGATGTTGTATTTATCACAGAAAGCGATCATTTTCTTTGATCTGAACGCGGCTGCATTATCTGTCACAATTTTACATGGGTAACCAAAACAGGATAAAATATTTGATTCCAGGAATTGAATAATTACTGTGTCAGTCGCTTGCCTGGCAGGGATGGCCTCGATCCATTTCGTAAAGTAATCTGTCCCAGTCAATATCCATCGATGCTGTGCTGAGGACACGGGATGTATTTCTCCTATAAAATCGAGCCCCCACTTCTGAAAGGGCGCGTTCACTGAAACGGGTTTCAAAGGGAGTGGAAGCAATTTCTTTTTCCCTTGGAATATTTGACATTCATGACAATTCATCACTGTTTTATATAAATCAGAAAATAATGTGGGCCAATAATACCCGGCTCTCAATACCTTGTTCACTGTAGTTTTCCAAAACAAGTGACCACCACAGTCACCGTTATGGAAATCGTGCATCACCTTCTGAGCTTCTTCTTCAACTAGGAAATTTAGCAAAACGCCTCCTGGATCCTTCCAAAATAGAGCACTGTTCAAAATGAAATATTTTGCAGATTTAAGCTTCAAAGATCTACCTTTACTCTTAGACATGCCTGGAGGAGGTGACAGATGCTGAAGAACATACACAATATTTGAATACCAAGGGGACTGCAGAAAAATATCTGAAATAGGAACCACCAAACCTTCATCTTCCTCTTCTGACATTGCTGAAATGAGGTTTATATCTAAAGCATGCAGATTCGAATGGGCCATCAATTTCGCCAAACCTTGGCCTTTGATCAACTTAGTAGGCTTGATCTCCATATCGTACTCCAACATAGCTGCTATCCATTTGCCTCTTCGACCTTCTGGATCAGTTTGCATGAGCACACCCTTGACTGCCGCGTTAGGGACATATGCTGTAGTGTGTGAATGTAGAATATAGACCCTGAAATATTTCAATGCCTTGACAAGAGCCAATGCCTGCATTTCAATAATATTATATCTTAAAGCAGCATCTCTAATAGTCCTATTGAAAAAGGCGATTGGCTTTTCTACTCCATCTCTCTTTTGCATTAAAACAGCGGCCATAGTATGCTCAGATGCAAACGAAAATATAATAAAATCATGAGTATAGTCGGGACTTATCAGAACTGGGGCATTAGACAAAGCAAACTTTACCAGATTGAATGACTTGATAGCTTCCTCACTCCACTTAACAGTGTTGTCTTTCTTCAACATATTGGTCATTTCTCTCAAATGCTCAGCCAGATTAGGTATAAATCTGCGTAAAAAATTCATCTTACCATTGAAGGCCTGAATTTCTTTCCTGTTCCATGGAAGATCTGAGCTGGATTTCCTCCACTCTCGCTGGATCTATGCGGATGCCATCTTTAGAGATGATATGCCCGAGCAATTTTCCCTCATCCATGGCAAAAAGGCTCTTTTTGGGATTGATAGAAATCCCAAACTTTCTGCAACGCTTAAAGACCACTCGTAAATGGTGTAAATGCTCATCATCTGAACCTGAAAACACTGTCAAATCATCCAAATAAACAACAAGAAAAACATCTTTTTCATTTTCAAAAGCAATGTCCATTGCACACTGGAAAGTGGCTCCAGCGTTCTTCAGTCCAAAGGGCATCTTGGCATACCGGAAAGTTCCCCAGGGAGTTGTGAAGGAAGTTTTATCTTGGTCCTTTTCATGCACCAAGATCTGGTTATACCCTGAGTAGCCATCAAGTAGTGACATCCTAGATGCTCCAACTACTCTTTGCGAGATATGGTCCATTTTCGGAAGTAGGTAATTATCCTTTAAGGATGCCTTATTAAAGTTCCGAAAGTCAATACACAGTCTTATTTCTCCAATATTTTTACGCACTGGGACCAAATTCGAAATCCAATTAGAAAATATAATAGGAACTATGATTCCTGCTTTGTACAACCTGTTTACTTCCTTTTCAATTGATGGCAGCAGCTTTGGATTGATTCTTCTCAGCTTCTGTTGGAAAGGCTTCTGATCCGGCTTGATAGGAATTGTATGTTGAATTATGTTCTTATCATACACTTTCAAATTTGAATAATCCCATGCAAATACATCAGAAAATTCAGAAAGCAGTTTAACATACTTCTCCTTTACCTCAGGGGATAATGCCTTTGATAATTTGACAAACTTGGGCTGATCAGCTGTTCCAATATTCACATCTTCAACTCCTTTCTCTGTGGGCACCAAGCTTGGTTTCTTTGTGACATCATCCTGATCAAAAAACTCCTCTAGAGGTATGAGACATCTAGGAATTACATTATCCTTTAACTGCAATATGTCCATCTGGTTTGCTTCCAACTCCTGATCATCAACCTCATACTCACCCTCTATTGGAGTATCTTTGAATTTTCCATCACCCTGCAAAAATGCATTAATCTCATTATCATCCCAAAATACTTGCCAATACCTTAAATTGTCCGGAACAGCAGGCCTATGTTTGACATAGATTTCAAACTTATTGTTGGAGTTCATCGGAATCTTCAAGTTACTTGCAGTAGTGGCAAGAGAATCAGCAATAATGTTCTACATCCTGGGCGCTGCTGTCAAAGTATACTCTGGGAATATTTTCAAAATGTCCAAGACTGCATTTCTGTATGCCCTCAATCTTGGATGTTTGGCTTGGTATTCTCCCTTCACCTGTTTGATTATCAATTCGGAGTCGCCATATACAGAAATCCTTTTTGCATTCAACTTCTTCAAAATTTTGAGGCCTGTAATCAAAGCCTCATATTTTGCTTCATTGTTAGAGCAATCAAAAGCTAGCTTATAAGCACAAACTCTAACATTACTTGGAACCTTCTCAGGTTGAAAAATAGGGCTCCTAATACATATTCCAATGCCAGCTCCATCCTTACAAACAGCTCCATCAAAATCCATACTCCACGGGCCTTCTTCTTCTTCTTGAAGATGCTGGAAATTTGTTTCTTTCTTTTCTTTACCTTGGCTGATTTATGGCTATTAATTGTCCCTTTGCTGCTGAAAGGCAGGAGGTTCAGAAGTGTTTACTGATTTTTCCTTTTCCTATTTGAGGACCTCTCTGAAATTCTCTGAAATCTCAGGTATTTCATCCACTTGTACCAATTGAACATTCTCATCATTTAAACCACCATTAGAATACAAGACAAAAGACTCTAAGTCTGTATGGACAACATTGATGGGATGATTTACAGGCTTGTCTTTGCTGGTAATCATATATTTCATTTTATTTTCCCTATATAACTTCCTCAACTGGCCAAATACAGGGATAGTGGCATAAGAGAAGTCAAGCTGCATGGTTCCCTTAAGTTTTGCACCCCAAGACCTAGATAGAAGCATTCCAAACCTTGGTGGGACATCAGCAACAACTACATCCATCAAGACATTCTTTGCTGGAATCTGATCTAAAGACACTACCAAATATTTAATTAAACCAATACAGTGGACCCTACTTGAGTCGAAGGAATACAAGTCATGATATTTACGAAGGATGTCAAGGCCTAGCTTCTCCATGACAGCTTTGGGCATCAAATTATGTGAGGCCCCGGAGTCCAACATAGCATTATGCAGGATAAACTCATGTACTCTAAGACTCAAGTAAAAAGGAGGGACTTCATTTTCTTCAGATTCTTCTGTGGCTGGACCGAAAATAAGTTCAGGGTAGTCGTCTTCTACATTGACCATATCGGAGACGGAATCTATTTGCAAGACTTTGGACACCTGAGTTTTATACACACTATTCTTTACCAACTCTGTGAGGGGCATAGACACTTTTAATTTAGAGATTTCATTTTCTAGATTAAAGGAGGGAGCTTTTTCTACCTCTTTAATGGGCGGGTCTTTCTTCTCTGTTGGCTCCTTTACTGTGTTCTGCTGGTTCTTCTCATTGGCTGTGTTAGCAACTGCAGGTGCTTTTCTAGAGGAAGGATCAACCGGCTCCTTTCCTTTCTTCTGTGCATCGTTTTTCATTTGGAGTTCCTTTCTCTTTTGGATGGGGCTGACTGTAACCTCTCTGTTCCTTAAAGAGTACTGCCTTTGCTGAGCCGATAGAGCGTTCATATACCCTCTCTAATAGTCATCAGACTCCTCTTCCAGTACTGTATCATTGGCCAAAATGAAATTTTGGTCTTTTTGAATATCTGAAGTCGCCACTGTATATTCTTAGTCTTCTGTAAGGAAAATGGGCGCACCATCAACCGTGAAAAAGTGATTAGCCTCAATCACAGGATCATCGTCATCTGAATCTATCCCTTGCACATAGTTCTGCTACAAAGGAGTTTTAATTTGCTGCTGTGGTGGTGCAATTTGGTCCTGCATTCTCTGCTCTCTCTGTTTAATTCTGAATTGCGACTGCTGCCCTCTGAAATTTGGATTTCTTATTTGAGGCTCTGGTCTATCTACAATGGTTAACTTATCAACCATTTTTTCCACCGTCCTAATCAGAGTGTCCATTTTACTGTCTGAAGTAGAGGCCTCCTCTTTTATTGTAACTCTTTTCTCAGCTCTGGCTCGTGCTCTTTTAGCTAGCAGATTAGCTTCAACGTTTACCGCTATCTTCTGCATGTCTTCAAGTGAAGACGAATCTCTTTCGCGCAGCTGATATGCCATGTTGGCATCAAATCCATTGAGAAATTTTAACAATGCCAGTCCCACAGGAGGCTTCAAATTAGCTGGAATAGCATTATATACAGCATTGAATCTCAAACAATAATCCTGCACGGTTTCACCCACATTTCTTTTAATGTTCTCATATTCAGACAGAATTTGAAGTGGGTTCTTTTTTACCTCCCACCAGTCCAGGAACTGAGTGTGCAACTCCTGCAAAGTGCGAATTGTGCCTGGCGATAGGGCTCTAAACCACTTTCTGAATTCGCCTCCGAAACTTTGAACAAACAGCCTCATCGTTACATTCTCTGCTTCTACCTCATGCAAATCAAAAAATTCGTTCATTTTATCAACATGTTGTTGAGCCGTGATGCTCTGAGTGGCATCAAAAATAGGAATTTTACTTTGATAGTCAGCCGGCATATCATCGAGGACCTGGGGTAAGACTAGGGGTGCATACCTGGCAGCCATAACTTTGGGTGGATTTACGATAGGATTTGTAGGATTTGAGGACGATGTTAATGGAGGAGATGATAATTGGGAGTTGACTGATGGGAATGCTGATGAATTGGGAGGGGGAAATGTTGTTCCTGATGATTTTGAAGGCTCAAGGATATTAGTTACAGTGATGGACTGAGGAGAATTCAAAATGTAATCGTCAATGGAGGTATTTGCTCTTTGGACTTCAATATCTACAAGGAAATCAGGATCTAAAACTGTATCATCAATGTCATTTTCAGACTTATTCCTAAATAAAGAAAGCTCGAAATTCTCATCAAAGAAAAGATCTTCTACAAAAAACCATTCACTGGGCCAAGTATAGGACCTGAAAACGGGTCTGGGGCTTAATGATCCTTCTTGTCTTCTGACAATTCTTGGGATAAGATTTGGATTTTCAAACACAGGGGGAGGATTTGGATCTGGATTAGCCCTGGTGTATCTTCTTGAAGTCAGTGTGGTCAAATTTCTATTCTACAAAAATCTTATTTTGTAGCCTAGCAAAAATCTGAACATCATCTTTCATAGTCTAGGATTATTTGATGTACTGGGGCAAATCTTGCAAGTTAGATGTTATGTTTATAAAACTAGACCGGAGATTGACTGAAGCAGCATTTATCTACTTATGCACTTGCAAAGCAATGTGCAGTTTGAAGGCTACCTGGCATAACTTCAGGCTCCGTCTGTAGTTTATAAAACAAATAACACTAACAAACAAACAATCTTGAGCTATTCCCTAGTATGGTCGCTAGAGATGTTAGCACCTGAATTGGACCCCAGGCTGCAAAAGGAAAATCAGGGGAACAACTAAACCACGCTCAGCCTTGTAGCTAGCCCTACAAGGACAGGAGAGGTCTCTCTCCATAAAAGAATATTCAATAAAGTGCAATAGAAATCTGATATTAGGCTAGGTAAAATGATAGGGATAAAAGGTTTTAATAAAATGAGTGAATGAATGAATTTCAGGGATGTGTGGGATGTAAAGGGACAGTTGAAACCGGGAATTAAATCAGGACACAGGGTATTTCATGGGGCAAGATAGGCAGGAAACTTAGCAATTAAAATTTAATGAAGATGGAATGGAAAGACTGGTGCGGAGCTGAAAAGGGCACAATAAATGGATCCTTTTCAAACAGAAGAAAAATACAGAGTATGAATGATTTCCCAAGGCAGAGCATATAAAATGGATTCTACCTTTCTATCTTGAAAACATTCAAAAGGAAATGTTTATGGATGGATGGAACACATAACAATTCACATATGAAACAAAGGAGAAAACAAATGCTAACTCTCATACCACATGGATCCCACAAATCAGAGCTGCATCTCTTATTAATTCCTGTCAAATTGTACAATGTAGTGCAGAGATGTTCTTCCACACTATTCCCCTAATTTTTTTTTTCTCTCTGCTCACAAATGATTTACAATTATAATAAATAGGCTGAAATGTGGGAACATAGATCCACAGAAAAGGGAGCTGTTCTAACAGCTGAAGGACTGAAATACAATCATAGAAAGAAATACAACAATTTGCCCCTGAAAATAAGGGACAACATTGCATTTGACCACTTTGGAGATTTGTTGTTTGGGCTGTATGAAAGAAAATATGTAATCCGATGAACACATTTCCTATTTTGCTGCTTGCTGTAACAATATTTGTTTTAAATAAGATCTTGACCCTTTGACTGTTCCTTTCCATATTCTTTTTGAATAAAACTGACCTTTTAATAAACATGCCTTTCAGAATGAAACTTTTGCTTTAGTGAATAGAAAATAACGAATAGGAAGGAAGGGAGAGGAGGCGGGACCCACATCATAATCACAATCGCAATGGATGGGGTGGAGAGGTAAACACACTGTAATACGGCGCCACCGCAATCAAAATCGGAGTCGGGCAGGATATTATTTGAATGGAGAAATGAAAGTTTCCGATGCGATTGGGAACATGGCCTTTTGTAATAAACAGAATGGATAAATCTAACTTTTAGAAAGGAGAAGGGAATTTTGGTAATGAATAGTGGAGGAATTAAATGGTGGGACCGGGGATTAATCGCAATCAGAAATCGGAGGGGAGTGAAGTGTAACATATATGGGAATGTCGATTGCGATGGCACGATTGAATGTGGGCTGTCCGATCGGCGGAGAAGATCGACGATGCTGGGTCATTCAGGGGTTGTTAATCGGGGGGAAGTCCATGGAGGTGTCGATTTAAGTTTGGGCCGTCCGATTGGATGGGAATATTGACGGCCTACAAGTAATCAGGTGGAGTCAATCAAAGGCAGGGATTAAGCGGTGCACTTGGATCGGGGAGAGCCTTATGTAAGTTCCGATTGCGATGGCCCGATCACGTATAAGCCGTCCAATCGGCGATCGGATCAACGGTCGAGATCTCGTCGGGTGGGGCCAATCGGAGGAGCGGATCGGGAGATCGGAAGAGGAGTTACGATTGGTGAATCGGAGTAGAACTTGCGATTGGCGGATCGGAGTTTTGTGTGATTGATCGATCGGGGGATGGTGTGATTGATCGATCAGAAAAAGTTGCGATTGATCGATCAGGACATGCAAATAAAACATGTGATTGGAAAAGGTTTGAGATTGCAATTAGATAAGGGGGGTGTGATTGCGTCGGGTTATATATAATATATAACTTTATAATAATTTTTTATTACAATGCATGGTGGGGAAGTGGTTCGGAACGGCGGAACTTATAATAAACTTTGATATTTATTTATTATAAAGTTCTACGGGGTATGGTCGGGGAAGTGGTTTATAATTAAATTGCATATTTTATAATGCGATTTTGTAATTGGAAAGGGGGTAAAGGGGTTTTTATTAAATAAATATGAAACTTTAAACATAAAGTTAAAGGGGAACATGGGAAATAGGGGAGGTTTATGGAATTTTACTTCACTCAAGCATAAAATTCAATCCGGAAGTCAGTTTTGAGAGTGTAGTATACCGTTGGAAAGCTCTTTCCGAGCTCTTTCTGATGGATTTTCTTGGAGGATGATTTGGCATTGATCATGCTGTGGAAGACTTATTTGAAGGCAAGAACATCACTTTGTGGAGATAACAGTTTCTGAATTGTGACTTATTACACATGATGATATATAATGAATAATAATAAAGGTGAAATATCATGTTTTCACCTCAAAACATGGTTTTGAGGTGAAAGTTACATCAAACCGAATAAAATGTCTCTCTGATTCTTCCAGGTGCTATGACTTTGAATTTATTGACTTCCTCATGACCTTGTTGATATTATTGACATTTGACTCATTAATTTTACCATGGTGAGACCCTGGAAACTAATGAGACCCATCCTATGACCTACTGATATGAAAAAGTGACTAATGACTAAAGACCATAGAAAGGAAAATCAGCAACTACCTCATGAGGGACAACTGATAAAAATTACTACCATCAATGAATCCATGACCTAATGGAATGGTGAAATCTATTCGGTATGAGACACCTAATATGCAGATGCAAAAGAGCAGTTTTGATCACTGATGGCAGTATGAATAGACTGACACTAACAGAACCTTGGTAAAAACATCAATTGGTTTCACTCCCTTTCAACTGGTTTATGGTTTGGAGGCGG